>CM075988.1:27079021-27111427 GCA_038087875.1 Malacoraja senta
TTATATTTCTTTCCCCTTAAAAAGTCCTCAAATACTGACTGATGCCAGCAACTAACTTCTTGATGAGTACGGGTGTCAGAGGTTATGGGGAGAAGGCAGGAGAATGCGGTTTGGAGAGATAGATCTGTCCACCATCAGCCTAGTCAATGAAGCTCTTCAACTGAGGAATCTTCACCTACCTCGCTCAGCTGCGAACACCAAGTCAGAAGAATTTTCTTTTTAAGTCTTGTTGCTTATCAATGCATTGAGCCATTTCCCCTGCTGAGATGGGTTTCAGCTGTCCATGCGCCACATTAAGTTAGGGTCAGTGTTATCCAGTAAATTTCTGCAGCAAGATTGCAACTGAAATGAAGCAACAGAACTTCATCATATGGAGGTATATAAAATCACAGACAGGGTAAATACACAGTCTTTTCCCCATGGAAGGGGGATCAAGAACGTGGCCATTTATGGTGCCAGAGGAAAGCCTTAGTAGGAACATGAGGGGCAACTTTTTCCATACAGAGGGTGATGGGTATATGGAGTTAGTTGAGGCAGGGAACAATAACAACATTTAAAAGGTACATGGGCATGGATAGGAAACGTTAGAGGGATATGGGCAAAACGCAGGGAATTTGCAATAGCTTAGATGGGGCATCTTGGTCGGCAGGGATGTAGGGCTGAATGGCTTATTTCTGTGCTGTGTGACTCCGTGAAATAATAGATAATACCATTATCTGCCCCAGAATCAACATATTGTTTGAAAATTAATAAGTGTCTACCTATTCTAACCACAGGGTTAGAGGAATCCTTGTATCCCATGAATACTCCAAATTTACAGGTTCGGAAGAGTTCTTGAAAAGCAAAATAACACTGCGCATCCCACAATGTAGAAATGAAACCAGAAAAAGTTTTTTATTTTTTATTTTTTTTATTTTTAAATTTTTATTTATTAGAAGTGCATTACATTACAACCAATTACATTAGTACTCGTCACGTATATCTTATTATAATTAATGTACTCCATCATTTTTTACACTAATAAAGGGAAAGGATGAGATTGAGAGAAAGGAGAAAGTGAAGGAAAAAAGTGAAAGTGTAAAAAACGTGACAACAAAAAAGAACAAAGACCCTATAAGAAAGAAATTTTTAAAAAAGAGTTAAGAAATAGACCCTAAAAAAGAAGAAAAAAGAGAAAGAGGGAAAAGAGAAAAACAAATACTTTGTTGTAAGCATCACGCAAATGGGACATACCAACTCTCCGCACCTGACCTCAGTTTTTTTTTTTTTTAAGTACTTTTGCACCCTATACTTGTAATAATTCTATAAATGCAGACCACGTCAGGTGGAAGTGATCTGGTTTACCTGCCAGGAGGAGTCTTATCTCTTCTAGGTGTAATGTTTCGAACATATTTGGAATCCACATGTTTATAGTTGGTATTGGAGCGTTTTTCCAGAATTTTATGAATAACTTTTTTCCAGTTATTAACCCATAGTCTATTAATTTCTTTTGGAACACATTTAGTTCTGGACTATCTTCCGTTGTTCCGAAGATAATCCATTCTGCTTTGGGTATCAGTTTTATTTTACAGAAAACAAATGAGTGCGCTATAGTAGCTTCTTGGGATTGACATTTATCACAAATGGATGATACATTAGGGAAAATTTTATTAATTTTAGTTTTGGAATAATATAATCTATGTAACATTTTAAATTGTATTAAAGTGTGTCTTACATTAATCGAACATTTATGCACGTTTAATAAATGTTCATTCCACCTTTCCTTTGAGATTTTAATAGCTAATTCTTGTTCCCAGTCTCTTCTAATACCTTCCATAGATGGTATTTCTACATTTAAGATAATATTATACAAATATGATATTAAGTTTGCTGATTCAGCTTTTATCTGCATTGCTTCATCCAATACATCTGCTGGGCTATTATAATGATCTTTTGTATATTTTTTCAAATAGTCACATATTTGAAAATATTTAAAATATTGATTATTTCCCAGTTTATATTTTATTTGTAATTGTTGGAATGATAGTAATTTTCATACAAGTCACCGAACGGAAACCAGAAAAAGCTGCAGGTAATGGAGTAAGGACAGAGAAACTCCGTCATCTGCTGAATGTCTCCAGCAATGTTTTGTTGCTGATGTTAACTTATGACGTTGTTTGCACATGAAACCAGTGGCCAGTTGGAGCAACTGGTGTTAGTGGAGAAACAGTATCTTGTTATTCAATTAAATGGGTGATGAAAACAACTGACGTTGATGGGTTATGAGTGAATGTGCCCGACAACTGCAATGATGAACACTGAATACTCCAGCTCTCTATTTACACTGACAATATTTGCAGAGTTAATTAATGACCACACAATCTGTGCATTGCCAAGCATGAATGAATGGCCAGTTTATACAATCCTGCATGTAGTAGATTATAAAAAGACATACACCAGTGATCACTGAGATATTTAATAAGGAGAAAATGGTTCAGACAATTTATAATTAAAAGCATATTGATTCCATGTGTTGCCTGAATGGATGAGAGTACATTTTCAAGGTCTACTCAATGTGGATGTTCTGCCTGCATTGTGAGCTGCAGTTGTATTGGTAAAACACTCATGTGTACAATGTTGGCTGTGAGTTTAAGCTCTACTCCAGCAACTTTGAAAGCATAATCCTGGGCTGTTCCAGTGCAAAGTGCAACATTTTTGTGCTAATGTAGAGACATAAGGAACTGCTGATGCTGGAATCTTGCATAGAATAAAATTGCTGGAGTAATTCAAAGTCAGATAGCATTTGTGGACTGACCCACAGTCTGAAGAAGGGTCTTAACGCAATACGTTGCCCATCCATGTCTTCCAGAGATGCTGTCCGACCTGCTGAGTTACTCCAGTACTTTGGGTTCTGTAATGTTGTAGTTGTTTTTCAATGTTAAATCTAAATCTTATCTGTCTTACCGGGCAAGTATGAAAGATACTAATACACAATAAATAGCAGGACAACTTCTGGTGGCCATTTCATTCTGCTGTGTATGGTAGCTTGTGCAAACATCAGCATTGTACCCCCACTTTCACCACAGTGACCACACTTCAAAGTAAAAATACTTTAGAACAAGACTGTGAACTGCAGTATCATCTTTAGCTGAACAGCCCCTTGTTTACCAATTACTTAAGTATATTTTTACAGATAGTCACATGTAGTCACACAGCCTCTAACCTCTCAGTACCACACATATGCACACACACACACATGCGCACACACACACGCGCACACACACACGCGCACACACACACGCGCACACACACAAACATTCGCACATGTACACATACACGCACAAGCACAAGCACAAGCCCATGCACACAAGCACATACATATGCACACACACTTCCAACAGTACATTCACCTTCAGGACAACAGCATAACAAAATGCCCCCCATTACAACATTCAGTCGGATGGGCCCGATGTCGGATGGGCCCGCACCGGACCCATCCGACATCGCCGTCGAACTGGGCCCGCCGAACATCACAGCCGCACCCGGTCCTCCTAACATCGCCGCCGGACCGGGCCCATCCAGCATCGCCGCCGGACCGGACCTACTCTACACGACCACCAGACCGGGGCTCCCCGAACATGGCCGCCGCACCGCACCCTACTCGAACCGCGCCGCCCCACCGACCATCCGCCTACCGGGACCTCCCACGCATCGCCCGTGGACCCCGACTCTACTGCCCGAGGACCCCGACCATCGGGTCCGCCGACCCTCGCCATTGCACCTCCCTCCAGCCCCACCGGCCCTCGCCACTGCACCTCCCTCCCTCCAGCAGCCCGCAGCCGTCGCCTCACCTGCTGACAGACTGGTCTCTGTACTGGGCCTGAAGCCTCCACGCTGCTCACTCCCACTCTCCTGGGTTTGACTCCACTGGGTCCTAGCGCTAGTCTTCCCAGCCCATGTTATCTCAGTGTTAGTTCCACTGATTCTTCCCCATCCCTCTCCAACTATGGGACCCCTTCTCTTCCACACCCACACTACAGCCCTCTCACCCCCCCCCCCCACCCCCTGACCACCCACCACCCCCCCACCACACATCGCCTCGTCCCCATTCCACCCACCTGCCTTCCTCCGGCCCCAACCTCCGTCCCTGCCGGGTGTTCACCATCCCCCCCGACCTCCCCCTCTCTGACATCGAACGGTCTGTCCTCAGCAGAGGTCTTACCTTTGTCCCCCTCCGTCCCCATCTCAATGAGTTCCGTGCCCTCCATGACTTGGAACGCTTCTACCGTCGCCTCCGCCTCACAGCTTACTTCCATGGGAAGGAGTCCTCGCTCCCCACTGATGACCCCTTTTCCCGTCTCCAACGCACCCCCTCCTCATGGAACCCCCCTCGTAGCCTTCCGGCTTTAGAACTCTTTATTCAAAACTGCCGCCGTGACATCAACCGCCTCAACTTCTCCACTCCCCTGTCTCACTCCAATCTCTCCCCCCCTGAACGCACTGCCATCGACTCACTCCGCAACAACCTAGATTGGGTTATCAAACCCGCCGACAAGGGAGGTGCCGTGGTAGTCTGGCGCGTCGATCTCTACAAAGCTGAGGCCACGCGCCAACTCTCGGACACCTCCTCCTACTTACCCCTGGACCATGACCCCACTGACGAGCACCAGGCCACCATCTCCAGCACCATCACCGACTTCATCCACTCCCACGCCCTGCCCGACCGAGCCTCCAACCTCATCGTTCCCCAGCCCCGCACAGCCCGCTTTTACCTTCTCCCCAAAATCCACAAACCTGACTGTCCCGGTAGACCCATTGTCTCTGCCTGTTCGTGCCCCACCGAACTCATCTCCACCTACCTCGACTCCATCATATCCCCCTTGGTTAAATCCCTCCCTACCTATGTTCAAGACACCTCAGACACTCTCCGTCATCTCCGCGCATTCCACTCTCTAGGCCCTCACCCCCTCACCCCCTCATCTTCACCATGGACGTCCAGTCATTGTACACCTCCATCCCCCACCAGGATGGTCTCGAAGCCCTCCGTTTTTTCCTCGACCGTAGAAGCAATCTATACCCGGCCACTGACACCCTCCTCCGCCTAGCGGAGCTGGTCCTTACACTTAATAACTTTTCATTTGACTCCTCCCATTTCCTCCAAATACAAGGCGTAGCTATGGGCACACGCATGGGCCCCAGCTACGCCTGCCTCTTTGTCGGGTACGTAGAACAATCCTTGTTCAATACGTACCAGGGCCCCATCCCCGACCTCTACCTCCGCTACATCGATGACTGTTTTGGTGCCACATCCTGCACCTACACACAACTGACTGACTTCGTCCGCTTCACCACCAACTTCCATCCGGCACTCAAATACACCTGGACCATTTCCGACACTTCCCTACCATTCCTTGACCTCACTATCTCCATCGCAGGTGATAGACTCCTTACCGACATCCACTACAAACCTACCGACTCCCATGGCTATCTGGACTACACTTCTTCCCACCCTGCTTCCTGTAAGGACTCCATCCCCCACTCCCAATTCCTCCGTCTACGCCGCATCTGCTCCCAGGATGAGGCGTTCCACACCAGGGCATCTGAAATGTCCTCATTCTTCAGGGAACGGGGGTTCCCCTCCTCCACCATAGATGAGGCTCGCACCAGGGTCTCTGCCATACCCCGCAACACTGCTCTCTCTCCCCATCCCCCCACTCGCAACAAGGGCAGAGTCTCCCTTGTCCTCACCTTTCACCCCACCAGCCGTCACATACAACAAGTGATCCTCCGTCAGTTTCGCCACCTCCAACGTGACCCCACCACTCGCCACATCTTCCCATCTCCCCCCATGTCTGCCTTCCAGAAAGACCGCTCCCTCCGTAACTCCCTTGTCAATTCTTCCCTTCCCTCCCATACCACCCCCTCCCCTGGTACTTTCCCTTGCAACCGCAAGAGATGCAACACTTGTCCCTTCACCTCCCCCCTCTACTCCATTCAGGGACCCAAGCAGTCGTTCCAGGTGCGACAGAGGTTCACCTGCATCTCCTCCAACCTCATCTATTGCATCCGCTGCTCTAGATGCCAGCTGATCTACATCGGTGAGACCAAGCGGAGGCTTGGCGATCGTTTCGCCGAACACCTCCGGTCGGTCCGCAATAACCAACCTGACCTCCCGGTGGCTCAGCACTTCAACTCCCCCTCCCATTCCGTATCTGACCTCTCTGTCCTGGGTCTCCTCCATGGCCACAGCGAGCAACACCGTAAATTGGAGGAAATGCACCTCATATTCCGCTTGGGCAGTCTACATCCTGGGGGCTTGAACATTGAATTCTCCTAATTCTGCTAGCCCTTGCTGTCCCCTCCCCTTCATCAGCCATCTGGTTGTCTCCTCCCCTCCCCCAGCCCTCGGGCTCCTCCTCCGCCTTTTTCCTTTTTTCCTTTCTTCTCCCCACCCCCTATCAGTCTGAAGAAGGATTTCGGCCCGAAACGTTGCCTATTTCCTTCGCTCCATAGATGCTGCTGCACCCACTGAGTTTCTCCAGCATTTTTGTGTACCCAAGTACAGGTATATGTCTACACCACGCAATCTGGCCCAAACCTTCTCCTTGCCTCTCCGCACCTTGAACGGCTGCCTCCTTCAGTTGCCCCCCCCTCTTTGTCTCCTAGTTCTTGTTTCTCTTCCTCTATCTACCGCCCTCCCTCTCTTTGGTTCTTCTTTCCCCTCTCAGTTTCCCATGGACTTCCTCCATTTACCCCTAAACTCTTGCCTTTCCTAAGTTCCTAACCTTATTCCCCGCTAGCCAGCTACTTGCTCTCTGGGGTTGGGCCAACCAGCAACCACTGCTTCTTTATTAATATTGTTCCTCCATTACCCTTGCATCACCCACATTACAATCTCAGCAGCCGCACTACCCAACGCGTGATTTTTAGCTGCCTGTCTGACGCTATGCGCTATGGGTGGTCTCCCAGCCTCTGCTGGTTGGTGGGCCTAGCACAGTGCTTCCCTCAGATGGACACGGGTTCCTTGTGTGTGTGAGCCTCTCACTTGACTCTCATTGTCACTCAGCGTAAACGATGACCTGATACTCACGCAGCTCCGGCATCCTACGCTCCTCTTCACTCAAGACCCAAATGTTAATGTCCTTCACTTCCATACAGTCTTTCCCACACCCATCTGTAGAATATTTATTTGAACAAAAGCAGAAAGATCGTGATTTAAAAAATCCAGTGTTGGTGCTTCTGTTGTTAGTTTTGTCCAGTTTAGTTTAGTGTTGTTAGCAAAGATCATAGAGCGTAGAGCGTAGAGCTCGATGATCTTTGGTTGTTAGTGTGTTACAGTGTCCTGGGCGTCAATCTTCGCTGCTCAAGACACCAGGACAATTCTGGATGGTTGGAAATTCTTAAGCCCAACCAATAACCTGATGATGCCTCACATCAGTGGTGACCCAGGTTCGATCCCAACCTCAGGTGCTGTCGGTGTGGAGTTTGCATGTTCTCCCTGTGACCACATGAGTTCACTCTGAGTGCTTTGGTTTCCTCCCACATTCCAAAGACATGTGGGTTCTGTAGATTACCCCTAGTGCGTAGGGTGTCAGCGAGAAAGTGGGATAACATAGAACTAGTGTGAATGGGTGATCGGTGGTCAGTGTGGACAATGGGCCGAAGGGCCTGTTTCTATGCTATATCTCCAAATTCTAAGCTAAATATCACAGTGGAAAAAAGGTGTGTTAGATGAAGGCTTATCTTCCCATTCTGTCCCTGATTTAAAACATCGTGGAACTGGTTTATTCACAGATTGTGGAATTACTTGAAACTAGCTGTTTATTATTCATCCCTCTTTGTTCCTGACCCAGAGAGACAATTACAAGTCAACCATGTTGGTGGGTCCAGCATCAAACATGCACTTGACTAGGTCACGGTAGAAGATTAGTCTTCTCTGCCAGACTCTAAATAGGTTTTTTAACCACAAATTAATAATTTCATGGTTATGATTATTAAGAATTTGCTTTTTTAAATTCCAGATTTATTTTATTGTTTAAATTAAACTCTGCAACTGCCACAACGGGATCCAAACTCATTTTTCTAGATCTGTGGTCTGGAACCAAGCTGCTGGTCAAGTCTTTTTCTTATCGAGTCCACATCACAAGATTAGAAATTGGTCAGCCAGAGCTGAACACACTTCTCTGCATTTGCATACAATGGTGTCTTGCGATTCTTGTGCTTCTTGTGCGTGGTGGTGGACAGATTGGTGGAAGCAGGGCCGCGACGTGAACACTCTTTCCTTGACCCTACTTGTCCAGTAATGAAACCACTTCTCCTGTAGCTATTGAACAGATGCAGCTGTTTTTGAAATGAGCATCCCACTGTTCCCTGCCCATTACTCTGTGATTTTCTTTTTCCGTAAGTTATTTAACTAAATCTCTTTTGGAGTCCTAATTCAAAGTGCTTTCACTACCCAGTGCTAATCCTAATGCTAGCCTCATCTTAACCTCATGCAGACCAATTACCCTCTGGGGATGAATAAAGTTGATCAAATTGTATCGTATCATATTGCTGTTCATTTTAAACGTGTCCTTTAATAATTAATTACAATTATTATCTTTATTTAATCCATCTAACCCCTTTGTTTTTGTAAATACCCTTCCCTACTCTAAGCCTCAATGCTGCATTTAGTTCATGCAGTTTTATTCCCTCATGCCTGAAGAAAACAAAACAAATCAAAATTATGTCATTTAGGATTCTTTGCAATTGTTTGATTTTTTTCCCTTCAACCAGACAATGAGGCCCAGAACAACAAACATGTTAACAATATCCTACAAATAAAGGGGATAGAGAGCAAGGGATGAGGGCAGGGAGACATTAATTATACTTTAGACTGTCCACGTCTTCCTGTCCATGAAAGCCCTGACAGAGAGAAAGAGAAACCTTCAAAAGAGCCATCGTTCATTTGTGCATGCTCATTCTGTATTACAAAGTAGAGCATTATAACCAGGTGCACTGTTTGTGAAGGGCATCATCAAAGGCAAGCTGAAATGTAGTTAAGACTGGGTTTCAGGAGACAAAGCATAATTTTACTTTTAAATAAAGATATTACAGACGAGAGCTTTACAGCTCCTCATTGTGAATTTGCATCAATTGAAGGCAGTTTAGGTCCATTTATTTGACTTACTTATTCCAGGGTGATCATCTTTTTATCTGCATTTTTGTCTTGTCTATCTGTGCTAATACAGCCCAAATCATTTAATTGAACATACTAGGGTAATGCCAGGTATATTGACACGATAGTTAGGCTGATGTCTATCTGTTTTTATTAACCCAGTTTTCTTCTGCTGACTCGCTAATGTTCAGACCTTTATAGTTAGGCAACGTTACATTGCCACAGAATATGGAGTATTGTATTAATAGGCCATTCAGTCCAGCTGGTTTATGCCAGCATTTATGCTTTATTTGACAGGATGGAAGTAAAACTGTTGTTCCCTGGGTTGGGGTGTCGATAACTAGAGATCACAGCCTCAAAATAATTGGGCAGGAATTTGGGATTGTGGTAAGAAGGCGTCTCTTCACCCAGATGGTAGTGAATCTTTGGAATGTTTCATCCAAGAGGAATGTAGAGGCTCAATTAGAAACATAGAAACATAGAAAATAGGTGCAGGAGGAGGCCATTCGGCCCTTCGAGAATTACAGAAGAAATTCAAGACAGACGTTGATAGATCTTTGAATGTTAAACGGTATGAGGCCTGTTCAGGAATACGGTAATGAGGGGAAAGATTACCCATCATCATGAACAGTAGAGCAGATGCAGAGGGGCCGAATGGCCTAATGTTGCTTCTTATATTCCCCAGACTGCAGCATTGCGGATGCACCTTTTCTAGAAAGAGAGCAGAGGTTCACAAAATGTGGATCATGGCAGTTTAGAGGGCAGATAGAGACAATAAGAGGGCAGACAGAGACAGATAATCAATGCTGGTCTTGGAAAGTAAGTAGATGTAAATAGATGGACAGAATAACAAGAAATGCAATTAACAGCCTCCAGTAATGCCCACCATGCCTGAAACAGTATGGCATACAGTAGGGAACTAACAAAGTAATTCCACAATCAGCACTAATTGCAATTATTTAAGAGCCTTCTAAGATAGCAATGGAGAGGGCAATGATGTTTTGATGTCCAAAAAAAGATACGGGCAAATGTTTGTCTTAATGACTTATTGAGCTGTATTTCCAATATCACAGCGATGACTGAACCAAATAAACTACTTAATAAGCTCTGAAGCCACGAATGACATTACATCTCGTGCCCTTTCATTAATACTTAACCTGATTATTTGTGGTGAAATCTGGGAGCTGGATTGAAGTCTACAACCTCTGACATGCGAACGTATCCAAGGTCAGAAACGAGAAAGAATCTGGGGCAGAGATAATAACTTCAGTGATAATAAAAGAGCCTGTTGTCCCAAACCCTTTATTCCCTGTTTAAATGTTAAATCTGATCATCTCCATATTAAGATGTAATTTCTACAGTAAATAAACATGAATCTGCATGAATGTTGCCGTTTAGTGTTTGCTGGATGCGAGGCAGATTGCTGCTTCGTATGTGTGGGAGGAGGTGGTCCACCAAGAAGCAGCAACTGATTCCTAATGCACAGCCTGGACATTCATTTACATAAGTTAATTGAAGCATCTTCCTACCAACAAGCTGTGGTAACACTGGCTCACGAGGCAGAACTCTGTTCAGACCAAGGCACCATTAAGCAGAATTGAATGAATGACAGCAGAAAGCAGATGTTGGTTTGGTGTTGCAACATGCCTAGACTTTGGTCACAGCTGAGTTCATCAGAAAACTCTTGTGATCAAATCTTTCTTTGATTTCACCCTTCCTTCCCCATTTCCATAACTCTACATTTCAAGGTTTAAAGCATACTGCCATTATCACAGCTATCTCCTTCGGTTACTGCCTTCTTGTTTACTGGTGCAGACAGGAAAATAAATGACACAATCTAATATAAACAGTATCACTATGAACACTGTGATAGGTTTCGATTAGATTCCCAAACAGAGTGGGGTGGTTGTACACTCGCTACATTGGAGATCCAGGAACCTGGACAACTTTTTGGAAACTTGAGTTTAAATGTCATCAGTGCAGCTGTACAGTTTAAAGCAACCTATCTGGAAGTTGGGAAATTTGCAATGCCTCTCATAGTAACGATGATATGAAGATTCCAGATTATTCACGGGAGGAAAGCTGCCATTGTGTCCAGTGTGTGTGTGGCCACAGACACATCCCCTGTGGTTCACTCTTCTATGGTCTCACAAGTCACTCAGCTACACCTGTCACACCACTGTTATAGAGTCATAGACCTCATAGCCGTTCTGGAGCGGCATTAAATGCTGGCTTCATCAGCAATGGCCAGATCCACACGAATTTTAAAAAATTACTGCTGAATGATTCTTCATTCATTATACCATCATATCAACCATCAGAATGCCACTGTATCTGGTCACGGCAACAAAATGGCTGATGTTCTCAAGACCTACTGACATAAGGAGCAGGAAGCAATTCCTCATTCCTGGGAGTGAGTCTGCTGTTCAGATGCTAGTCTGTTTCCTCACTACATTCACTGTCTACAACTCGAAACACAAAACTAATGCTGGAACATTGAAATATGAACAGGAAATACGCAGCAGGTCAGGCAGTATCTGCTAAGAGGGAATCTGATTTTAAAAAATGTATATTCTCACCTTACGGAAAGCCCTGTTCCCAGGCCACTGAGACTGACAGAGGAGCAACTAGGAAGTTTCAGAACACCAGGTCTGTCTGGAACATATGAGGACCAGTCATAAACAATAGAAGGAGTCTTCCCACCTCTCCCACTCCATTCTCCACCTGCCTCTCCTCAGGCAGAGTCTGCAGGAAAGCACTGTAAACAAACCATCCCTCATCCCTAGGGTGGGCCAAGATCATAGTCATAAGGGATAGGAGTAGAATTAGGCCATTTGGCCCATCAAGTCTACTCTACCATTCAATCTTGGCTGATCTATCTCTCCCTCCTAACCCCATTCTCCTGCCTTCTCCCCATAACCTCTGACACCCATACTAATCAAGAATCTATCTATCTCTGCCTTAAAAAAAAGATGTGGATTAAGCAGGGATCTCTTGCAACGTAGTCATCTATTTTGCATTTATTCTCTTTAATGTACAGGAGGCAGTTTTAAGAGGTGGAGGTACAGTATGATCAGTATGAACTGATCTTTGTAGCTCACAACACTCAACAAAACATAACCTGCCCATCCCCAGTTTCGACATTTTCAATTGAATTTGTTCCCCAAACTGAACAGAAAATTGGCACCATCTTGGTCCCCTCACGCTGCTTCAGCAAGGCCAACAGCATAATCAAGGACGGGTCTCATTCCGGTCACTCAGTCTTCTCCCCTCTCCCATCAGGCAAGAGGTACAGATGTGTGAAAACACACACCTCCAGATCCAGGGACAGTTTCCCCCAGATGTTATCAGGCAACTGAACCATCCTACCATAACTAGAGAGCAGTCCTCATCTATTTTGTATCTCATTAGAGATCTTCAGACTATCTTTAATCAGAATTTACTGGACTTTTTCTTGCACTAAACATTATTCTCTTTAACCTGTATCTGTACACTGTGGATGACACGGTTGTAATCATGTCTAGTCTTTCTGCTGACTGGATAGCATGCAACAAAAAGCTTTTCACTGTACTTCAGTACACATGACAATAAACTTAATGTCCAACACATGTCCAACACATGTCCAATCAATTTAATTTACCACTGGGGGACTCCAAACAAGTTATCTCGAGGATAATCTATGGAAACAGGATGAACATAACCTCAATTTTGAGTGCCATAGCAAAGGGTCTGAATACTTATGTAAATGTGATATTTCAGTTATTTATTTTTAATTACTTTGCAAAAATTTCTCAACACCTGTTTTCACTTTTTTATTATGGGGTATTGTGTGTAGATTGATGATTAAAAAAAAAGAATTGAATCCATTTTAGGATAAGGCTGTAACATAACAAAATGTGGAAAAATTGAAGGGGTCTGAATACGTTCCGAATGCACTGTACATTAGCAGATTTCCCATAATCAATAGCAGCTATTCGCTATATTTAATCAAAGAGTCTCTGTCAGCAAGATGAGTCCATGTCTAGGGGTTGTCTAGGTCCACACGTGGAGGCAATTGGAGGTAGCAGGGAGGTGGCCAGACATGCTAATGAGTGTAATGTGTTCTGAGTGATGCTCGTGTTCTCCCATCGTAAGGCAGGTTAGTTTCATCCAATAGTAATTGTATTCTGTATGAGAGTGGGTAGTGCAATGGCACAGTGGCTGGAGCCATTGGCTCACAACGCCAGAGATCCAGGTTCAATCCTGACCTCCAGAGTTATTGGTGGAGTTCAGCTTCCTTTGCCTGCGTGAGTTCTAGGTGCTCCTGTGTCTTCTCAAAAAACATATGGGTTGGCAGGTTTACGGCCACTGTTTCTGATGGCAATTTTAGGGGAAGGTGAGAACACCATTATTCCCACTTGATACATGGAGAACACAGCTGAAAAATGGTTCAAAATGTGGGAATGAAAATAGCAAGCTATCAATAGTAGCTGATAGTGACTGATTCTTTCCATTCTCCCCCACTGCTGACTGCACTAAAGTTGAGGATAAGAAATTGAATACGTGAATGCTGTGCAACGAATATTAGACACAAGCACAGGCCATGCATACATTTGAATAATTAATTTCAATCACACAATGGTCAAATACAAAATCATTCAGTCATATGGTTTTGGGTGAAGTCTTCAAACCGTGCTGTTCCTGAGTGGATTGAAATTATGTTCTTTCTTCCTCCCTATTTGTATTTAAATTTAAAGCAGTTTTGAAATAACAAGTTTAAATCTGATTTGACACAAACCTGTCCCATCTAGAAGAGGATTATGTCGATCAGTCTGGCAGAATGTCTCCCAGAGAAATAACAAGGACTTCATGTGCTCTTTTGGATTTGCCTTAATGAAGTTATTTGCCAAGTATACTATGGGCAGAAAATCAGATAGGTCACCATCAACATAACCATGAATTTAGCATCTGTGTACAATGCAAATATGTACTACGGTGAAGTCATGAAAATTGTACATAAAGTTCTGTAGAACAGCTTCTTATATCATCAATAACTTCCAAACCAAAGGATGAGAGAACAAACCAAAAAGGCATTGAAAGCAATTGTTGGAAGGGGTTAAAACACAACTGTAAAATGTTCCATTTGGGCTCCGGCACAATTGAGCTTAAATGGTCAAACGAGCACAAAGGATAAAAGAATTGTAAAGGTTAAAAAAATGTTGTTCAGTGGAAAGGAAGTATGTGTGATCTTTCATCCCAGTTTAAAAAAAGCTTGCACACGAATATAATGAACACTGGCAATGTTCACTAATTGAGCTCCATTGAGTATTTTAAAGAAAAAAAGACACAAGCCATATGGGTCCATTAGAAAAGCATTTTCATTATTAATTACTGAGGAACTGACTGCAACTTCACAAGTGGAATTGTTTCTGTATAATTTAGTATTCTTAATTACTGAAAAATGGTGACAGGTTAAATCTACATTAACACAATTGCAGGTTAGAAGTTTAAATAAATCAAGGGATATCTTTTAATACAAAATCCTTTGCTATTCTAAAATTCTGGCTGCTTCTTGGGAGATTATATATTGACTAAAATGTAAATGAATTTGTACAAAGTAGACCTGTCCAGAACACAAACACAATTGCCACCTGCAAGACTAATTGAGCTCAGGAGGTAAATTATTGGCCAATGCATTGCAAAGATATTGCTCTATTTTCCACTGAAAGGTGATTATTAAAGACAGAACAATACTAACAGTCAATAAGGCCTCGAGCTAGAGGTAAATCAAAAACAAAATATTAAACAATGCCTTTTTAATTTAAAAAGCAGAGCTCTGTGTGCAAGGAGGTTCAAAGCAGTGAGTAAGCGTGCTTTAAACTGCATGATAAGAATTTGATAAATTCCTTATCCTCTCTGGTGCATTTCCCTCCTTGCTTGTAAATAAAATGCATATGGATCTATTGATAATTTAGTTCCAGCATCAGAGAAGTGGAACGGCCTGAAGCTTTATGTCTGGCAAGAAAATGTTGATAAGAAATCAATGAGTCATAATTAAAATGTTCTTTCTGATGATGATGAGCCCACAGTTGCACAGAAGAAAGGCAACGTCACTATTACCACGCTCTGCTCGGTCATTCGTTCTGCATTTGTTGCACTGATTTGAAATTAAACATATAAGCAATTGGTACATAATCTGCAGTTTAATCTACCTACAATCTATGCTGCATAGATCTGTAATCTATGTTCTGTTTATCTCAAATGAAAGGGTTTGTGATTCACTTGGGCAACAGCTTGGTGATGATACTCTACGGATGAGCATTGAGATCAGCTCCTCACCTAGGGCAGTGCAGTAGTTTATCCATGGTGTGGCCGTGCTGGGGCAGTAACCAGTTTCCTGTTGTGTCTTTGCACCACAGATTCACAAAGAGTTTACAGATTCCATCTATGAACATGCACAGAGTTAAGAGCACCTAAAAAGGCAAGGATTACTGGTCGTAATGACTACAGGCTTGTCGCACTGACCTCTGTAGTCATGAAGACACTTGAAAGGCTTGTGCTGGCCAAGCTGAAAAATATCACAAACCCCCTGCTGGACCCTCTGCAGTTTGCATATTAGGCCAATAGATCTGTGGATGATGCAGTCAACCTGGGCCTGCACTTCATCCTCCAGCATCTAGACCACCAGGGGACCTATGCAAGGATTTTGTTTGTTGATTTTAGCTCTGCATTCAACACCATTGTGCCAGAGTTACTACACTCCAACCTCTCCAAGTTGACTGTGCCAGAACCCCTCTGTCGGTGAATCACCAACTTCCTGACAGACAGGAAGCAGCTTGTGAGGCTGGGAAAGCACATCTCGGATCTGCAGACGCTCAGCATAGGAGCACCGCAAGGCTGCGTACTCTCCCCTCTCCTCTACTCTCTCTACACCAACGACTGTACCTCCACTGACTCCTCTGTCAAGCTTCTCAAGTTTGCGGACAACACAACCCTGATTGGACTGATCCAGGATGGGGAGGAATCTGCCTACAGACAGGAAGTGACACAGCTGGCATCCTGGTGCCATCGCAACAACCTGGAGCTCAATGCTCTTAAGACAGTGGAATTGATTGTAGACCTTAGGAGAGCCTCCCCTCCCCTCACCCCACTCACCATCAACAACATCACAGTCACATCTATGGAGTCTTTTAAGTTCCTGGGAATCATCAACTCCAAGGACCTTAAATGGGGGGCTACCATCGACAGTCAAAAAGGCACAACAGAGGATGTACTTCCTGCGGCAGCTGAGGAAGCACAATCTGCCACAAGCAATGATGGTCCAATTCTATACGGCCATCGTAGAGTCTGTTCTCACCTTCTCCATCACCCCTCCTACATCAGCCACAAAACACGATATCCGGAGGCTGCAGCGAATCGTCCAATCAGCTGAGAAGGTTATTGGCTGTAACCTTCCCTCCATTGTTGAACTGTACACTGCAAGGGCCAGGAAGCGAGCAGGTAAGATCATCTCTGACCCCTCTCACCCTGGCCACAAACTCTTTGAATCACTTCCTTCTGGAAGGCGACTCCGGACTGTCAAAGCTGCCACAGCCAGACATAAAAACAGCTTTTTTCCCACGAGTAGTAGCTCTACTCAATAACCAAAAATCTGTAGCCTCCTTTGGTCTGGTATTTTATTTAAATCACATGTTTAATCGATAATGTTTTATTATTAATGTTTAATGTTTTATGTGTCATTCCTAACTGTCACTGTATGCCATGTTGTCACTTGCGGGCAGAGCACCAAGGCAAATTCCTTGTATGTGAATACTTGGCCAATAAACTTATTCATTCATTCACCATACACGGTGCTGCAATCTGGGGATATCTTGCCCAAGTCAGGGTCTCCCAGCTGCTCTTGGTACTTTAGCAACTATCTATAGATGGTCGTCCATGGGGAATCAATCTGGTCATGAGGCAACAAGGGCCTTTTCCTGCAGAGAAGCTGCTGCTTGTCAGCAGAGTGGAGGGAGGCTACTGACTCCTTCAGAGGGGCATTTCCATTGTGGACAGACAAACTCCAGAGTAAGGGTCCTTCTAAACAAGACAAAGCACAACCTGAGTGCAACGCGACATTACCTCCCACATCTCCACCACAGCCCCTCCTCATTCAGCAATAACCTCCAATGCACAATCCCCCAGCTACATTTTGAAAGGTCTTGCAATAGAATCTGCACTTTCTTGTGAGTGGCACCTCATTAAAACATTAGCTTCTACACACAATGAACCTTGAGCAGGTCATCTCCCTTCTCGAAGGCATCATCACTTTCCTCACTCCTCAGCCCTTTGCATGGCTTCTAATCATTGATGTTGAATCATCACCATTTCATCCGTGGCAGCTGAGTGTAATGTACAAGGCAGCGATGATCAGATTGACATTCTGCGGGAGCAGAGAGGCACCCAGGGCATTCCAGTTCAAGCCAGTAATTTGCACAATCAAATCACAATGAGAAATCCCACATGAGACTCCAATCAAGGTCCTTTTAAATCTTTGCAACAATTGGCCATTTCAAGTTGCATAATGGGCTACTTGTTCGACCGCTCCCAGAGACACTCCTCAATGTGACCTGATCAAATAGTATCACACTTCCCTGCAAAACGCAGCACTTATGCCCTCTCTGCTCGCCTGTCACTTTCCAAACCCTCAAATAAAAAGGGCAGGGTCTCTGCACAAAGAATACAATGCAGCCAATTTTAGTCTTCGAATCATAGAGAGATATAGCACAGAATCATGGTCTTAAGCCCACTGAGTCCATGCTAACCTTCTAGTATCTATTTCTAATCAAAATCATTTCTAATTTAACACATTTTATTATAGTCATACAGCATGGAAGCAAGCCCATCAGCCCAACTTGCCCACATCGACCAACATGTTCCAGCTACACTAATCCTACCTGCCTGTATTTGGCCCATATCCCTCTAAACCGTCCTATCCATGTACCTGTCTAAATGTTTCTTAAATGTTGTGATACTACCTGCATCAACTACCTCCTCTGGCAGAAGAAGGGGTTCGGCCCGAAACGTTGCCTATCTCCTTCGCTCCATAGATGCTGCTGCACCCGCTGAGTTTCTCCAGCATTTTTGTGTACCTTCCTCCTCTGGCAGCTCGTTCCATTCACTCACCAACCTTTGTGTTAAAAAGTTACCCCTCAGGTTCCTATTAAATCTTTCCCCTCTCACCTTAAACCTATATCCACTGGTTCTCGATTCCCCTACTCTGGGCAAGAGACTGTGCATTTACCTGATCTATTGTTCTCACGATTTTGTACACTTCTATACGATCACCTCTCATCCTCCTGCGTTCCAAGGAATAAAGTACTTGGTTGCTCCACTGCTCCCTAGAGCTCAGTAAATCTCTGCACCTTTCCAGCTTGACAATATCTTTCCTATGACATGGTGCTCAGAACTGAACACAATACCCTAAATGTGGTATCACTGATGTCGTATATAACTGCAACATGACCTCCCAACTTCTAGACTCAGTACTCTGACTGATGAAGGCCAATGTGCCGAAAGCCTTTTTGACCACCCTTTCTACCTGCGACACCACTTTCAAGGAACTATGAACCTGCACTCCTTGACCTCTGCTCTACAACCCTCCCCAGGAGTCCGACCATTCACGGTCTGTGGCAATGAATTCCATAGATTCACCACCCTCTGGCTAAAGAAATTCCTGCTCATCCTCAGTCATGACCATCATGGATGCATTCTGGGACTGTAGGCATGTGTACACCCTGACCTGTCCCCATCAAAACTAGGTTCATTTGTCTTCCTGCCAGCCTATGACCTGCTGGTGACCCCCCATCTCTCCGACCCATGTCTTCATGGTTCGCAATACCAGCACTGGGAAATGGAACTATGACACACTCTGGCCAACGTTTCCTCACGGCTCCTGTCCATACAGAATCTCCTGCAGCTCCTCCGTGGCGGGTGACAATGGGTGGTACCTGTCAGTCCCTGGTGCTGACACAGTCATTATTGCTGCAATTTTATGCTGCAATGGAAACAGCAGGTCCCATAGAGAAGAACACATAGCATAGCACAGAAACATTGGTCCATTGGGTAGATTTGAAAGATCATCTTATACACAAGGAAGTTTAGCAAGATAATTTTAAGACAACCTAAACACATGAAGAAGTTAGCAGACTCCAGAGGCAGGGATAATTATAATCAAGGTTGCTCAGGAAACTAAAAAACCGAAGAAGCAACAAAAAACCTAAACTCTCGGAAGGTTTGAAGGAGGTCAACGAGATTTAGGGGGTGAGTCCATGGAAAGATTTAAAATTTAATATAAAATATAAATTATATTAATAAATATTAATATTAAATATTAATATTAATAATAATAAATTTTAAAACTGTGACCCTTTTGAGCCAATCGAGTTGTGTGAGCACTGGGGAGCAGGAGATGGGTGCATCAAGATTGCACATTGACCTCAGGCTGCATGCCTCAGAAAGTGATGCATTTATCAAAATGCAAGGAGTCAGGAGCAGCTATTCAGTTAAAAAATCCTCAAATGAAAATAAATTCCCCTGAGGTTGTCACTGATTTGCAATGTAATCCAAAGCGTATTTCTCCTGTGCTCCAGAATTTATATTCGCCATCAACTATGCACACAATCCATGCAACGTATTCAGCTTCAAAAATCAAGCTGGACTCTAACCAAAAATATGATATTAAGTCAGAAATATATTTTATGCCCTTCAGGCACAACTTTATTTGGCCGCAAGTGCTATTTATGTCTAATTTAAATATAATTTTCCATTAACACACCATTAACATTTCAATGTGCTGAATATATCCTTTTCTGCTTCAGGTAACAATCAGCACTTCAGCACAATTGTAGATTCAGATCACGTTTTCTGTGGGATTTTCAAGTCTATTCGAGAAACATTGCTTTTTATTTGGGAAAACCTCTGAGTGATTTACTGTGGAGCCTCGAATATTTTTCAGCAATTTTTTTGTCTTTTAAGGGATTTTAAAAAAATCAATTGGGATCTTCCTCAAATTCATAATTAAGCAGTAGTGATCCTGTTCCATCTACCTGACTTGGTTCCATATCACTAAAACCCTTACTTCTACCAATCTCAGAGAAGCAGTTAACAGCGTCAACACATTGTTGTGCCTGGCAAATGCCGCCTTTCCCCAAGTCTGATATTCATCAGTTAACCTCTGTAATAGAAAACGGCTCTATCCATGCTATTGGTTTTTAAATGATAGATACATTATGTTTTAGTTTTTACAGTTTTAGAGATACAGAACGGAAACAGGCCCTTTGGCCCACTGAGTACATGCTGATCGTTGATCACCAGTTCACACTAGTTCTATGTTATCCGACTTTCTCATACATTTCATACACACTAGGAGCAATTTTACAGAGGCCAATAAACCTAAAAACCGCACATCGTGCAGAAGTGGGAGGAAACCGAAGCAACTGGAAGAAACCTACTCAGTCACAAAAAACATACACACTCCACATAGTCAGCACCCGAGCTCAGGATTGAACTCGGGTCACTGGCGTTGTAAAGCAGCAGATGTAAAAATATTAAATTAAGATAAAACTTTCCAATTAATAATGGAAAGAGAAAGGTCATGTGAAATGATGAAATGGCCAAAGAGGGCGGGATTGGGTAGAATGTTATCTCAGGAGCAACACACTAATAAGCATCTGTTGTTCACAAACAGAAGGCCAATACCCCCCACGTTGGATCCCTATCAGTTTGCCTACCGCAAGAACAGGAGTACGGAGGATGCCATCTCAACGGCACTTCACTCCGCCCTCTCCCACCTCGACAACAGAGACACTTACGTAAGAATGCTGTTCATCGATTACAGCTCAGCATTCAACACCATCATACCCTCTAAACTGATCACCAAACTCGGTGACCTGGGCATCGACCCCTCCCTCTGCAACTGGATACTGGACTTTCTAACCAACAGACCCCAGTCTGTTAGGTTAGACAAGCACACCTCTTCAACCCTCACCCTGAACACCGGCGTTCCACAGGGCTGTGTGCTGAGCCCCCTCCTCTACTCCCTCTTCACCTACGACTGCACACCTGTACATGGTACTAACACCATCATCAAGTACGCAGATGATACAACGGTGATTGGCCTCATCAGCAACAACGATGAGTCGGCCTATAGGGAGGAGGTCCAGCTCCTAGCAGCATGGTGCGCTGACAACAACCTGGCCCTTAACTCCAAGAAGACCAAGGAGCTCATTGTAGACTTCAGGAAGTCTAGGGGCGGCATGCACACCCCCATCCACATTAACGGAAGGGAGGTGGAACGTGTTTCCAGCTTCAGGTTCCTGGGGGTCAACATCTCCGATGACCTCTCTTGGACCAACAATACCTCAACTCTGGTCAAGAAGGCTCACCAGCGTCTCTTCTTCCTGAGGAGACTAAAGAAGGTCCATCTGTCTCCTCGGATTCTGGTGAACTTCTACCGCTGCACCATCGAGAGCATCCTTACCAACTGCATCACAGTATGGTATGGCAACTGCTCTGTCTCCGACCGGAAAGCACTGCAGAGGGTGGTGAAAACTGCCCAACGCATCACCGGTTCCTCACTCCCCACCATTGAGTCTGTCCAAAGCAAGCGTTGTCTGCGAAGGGCGCTCAGCATCGCCAAGGACTGCTCTCACCCCAACCACAGACTGTTTACCCTCCTACCATCCGGGAGGCGCTACAGGTCTCTCCGTTGCCGGACCAGCAGGTCCAGGAACAGCTTCTTCCCTGCGGCGGTTACACTACTCAACACTGTACCTCGGTGACTGCCAATCACACCCCCCCCCCGGACACTCCTCCCACCAGGATTTATTAGATTTATTTATTTACTGCTCATATTTATGTCGCTCTTCTAGGGAGATGCTAACTGCATTTCGTTGTCTCTGTACTGTACACTGCACAATGACAATAAAGTTGAATCTGAATCTGAATCTGAGAAGACCAAGCCACATCATGGTCACAAACTTCCATTAAAGTAATCAGCTGCTATTTCAACTGAGTTGCTGCTGAAATGGAGATGTTGTTGAAACAACAAAGGATATTACTGCAAATTTACCCCATATCCATCATAAATTTGTTCATATGACCTCAATTCAATGGAATTGTTTGATCAAATCCTAAAAACCAGCAATCATGAATTGAAATCTATATATAGCCCCACAGGTACTGCAGTAAACTCCCACATTTGAGCCGTCGCGTAGCTGGGCAGGTTAATTGTTGTCGGGGATCCAGTCATGTTCTGGCAGTGGCTTCATCCATTCTGGGATAGGAATGGGAAAAATGGTCCAGAGTTCTCCAGTGCCAATCTGTCCACTTTCATTGTACACAAGGACCTCGGCTAAAGAAATGGGAGACCTTCATAACATTGGGAGACCTTCATTACAACGATTCCCCCTTCCTTCCCCACCTCTGATATTTCCAAGGTGGACCAAGCCGTTGACTTGGTGACAGCTTTGCTCCCTGTGAGCTGGATGGTGCAGGGGTTAGTCCCATCAGTGCAATCCCAATTTGAATTGCTGGGTTGTTCTGCAGCTGGACATACAGATGCTGTACCTGTAGTCACCTCCATCTTACAGCTTCAGTGTGCTTTAGGAGCACAAAATCCTCACTCCATATCATGACCATCTACCCCATCCCAGCACATAAACTGCAGATGTATTCCATGAAATTTAAGATTAATGGACAATGTGAGCGAATTTACAAGCTCTAAGCAATAACCAGTAGAGGAAACTATTTCACGCTGGTTGGAGAGTCAAGGATTGGTCCTGAGAATAAAACTTAGAGGCAGGAGCCAGGAACAGGATCTTCATCAACTCATCAAACATCTACCACCCATCCTACAAGATGCTTGATGAGTTGATGCAAGATCAGAGACTGCTGGATTTTTGCTCACCACAGATGTTTGGACTTGGAGTTATATGGAGCTGGATGACATATCAGCCTATAATCTCACAGAATAGTGAACCAGCTTTGCCAGTTTAAGTGGCCACTTCCTGCCATTGCTTCCCTAGCCATTAAAATTATGGTTACAGGCATAAAGGAAACCGTCACATTTCAGCCAGACATCTGGAAAAACCTTCCATTCCTTCCCACATTGCCCCAAATAAACAATTATGAATAATGAATATCCCACATGTCAGGGTGAGAATGCTGATATCACCTGTGTGTTCCAGTCCCCGTGGAGTGGGGGAGTCGGAGGAAACAACAGTAACAGCTTCTCATCTCTGGAAACAAAAGCATCCATTGTGCAGATACAAATGAGTTTGAAATCTGATGAATTGGAATGATCGTCATGAGAAATCGACTAATTCTCAGGCACTTGTTAGTTGCCAGATGGATGATTGTTCATCCAACCATGCTGAATTAATAACAGGGATTAAATATCACTTCTGAACTGAAGGCCACGTTGCCTTGGATATCACTGGGATTGCGGCCAGCATGAAGCAATCCACACATCTACTGCAGTAACAGCCAACTTCTGCTGCTGCCCACATAGATGTCTGAAGTGATGTCTTCAAAGACACAGAGATGAAGCAAAATGAAGAGCAGAGAACCACAAACTGAGAGAAATGGTGCGATTATGTCAATGTTGCCATTACGTCAATGGCGCGATTATGTCAATGATGGAAAGAAATGGTGTGATTTTGCCAATCAGGAATCTGGCAGAAAAGTGCAGGACTAACTAGTCATTGAGAGTAGACTTTGTCTTTGTTGAACTGCCCTCAACTTTAATAATAACTGGTTCATACACATTCTGGAGGATTGAGCAAATATCTCACGCAAATACTCTGGCTATTCTGCACTTGCTAAACCTGCCTGCATCCTCGGGTAAATACAAAATAGCATTGAGCAGTTAACAAACATGCTTATACAAATATATTTGCTGCTCATAATTGCTAGAGCCTGCTGTTTAAGTATCAGATATGTCTGTCAACAATGAAGAATGAAGAATTGAACCTTGGGTTCTGGGTGGCATTTTGCACAAACTGAAATGTCATTAAAATAGCTCGGCATTATTTCATCAGATTGGGTGCATTCACATTGGTTGCTGCACAGAAACTATGTGCAATAGTCGTGTCCCTGCTGTTGGACTCAGCCATTACCTGCAGTCACGCTCACTCCACATCCCTGTTGGTGCATGAGTTGTTTCAGTTTGCTGCAGTGTCAGAGGGCACGCAGTGACTGTGGAAAATGAAACAGGAGCAAGTTGCACAAGATACGTATGGATGATTCCGGGGCTGGATCTTGGGAACATTCAGCCCATCCTGCCCTTAATAGCCCCACATAAATGACCACTATACTCCCCACAACCCATACAGCTTTTATCTTCATTATCTTTTAGGTCATGGGCTGATATTATGTTAATATACCAGGTTGAAGTAACTTTATTAACATAATGGCTGCTTTGATGTAAGTATACAAGAGAAAAATGGATCAAGTTAATCAGGTTCGAGAAGTATTTATACATTTAGAAAATCCTGTAACATTGGTTTGCACAAAATGCAGCCAATTACTATAATCCTGTGGTCTAAAATGTGCAACTGCTTGCAAACTTTAAAGTTCCTAGCTGACACGTCCAATCTTCCACTGCCCAGCAATTTACAGCAAACAATAAACTTTTGAGCCACCAGTCAGTTCTATACAAAGTCCAGCTGTGCACTATTAGCAAGGGATGAAGACAATTACTGTGAAAAAAAATAAAACCACTTTGGGCAACGAGTCAGATCAAATGTCAAAGATCAGCCGGCTCATATCACTTCCATAGCTCGGAATGCTTTTCAATTACCTTTCCCATTTTATTTTCTCTGCCTTACTTTGTCTCTGCCAGGGATACCTCAGAGGCTGGAGCAAGAGGTACAGGGAGCAAGAGGTACAGGGAGCAAGGTGATATTGTTTCATGATCATCAAGGCACCACATAGTGCGATAGATTTCATCAACCAGCTTATCTATATAATGACTACCAATTTCTTATGTTCTCTTTAGGTGAACACATTCAATCAAAAGGGTCAATAGACAATAGGTGCAGGAGTAGGCCATTCAGCCCTTTCGACCCAGCACCGCCATTCACGGTGATCATGGCTGATCATCCTCAATCAGTACCCCGTTCCTATTATGGTCACTACCTCCTAATGGCTCCTTTACCTCAAATTGCTTTCTGTCCAGTTAATTCTGGTGTCTTTCTTAACTTTTTCTTTACTCCCTTTCCCTTTAACTCCATCCTTGTATTTCCAATTTGTTTCCTCCCCCCCGCTATTTAGTTTAAACCCACCCGTGTAGCAGTGGCAAACCTGCCTGCCAGAATGCTAGTTCCCTGCCTGTCATCACTGTTGTGGGATGTATCACTGATGGAGATAAGTCAGACTATAGAAGTGAGATCGACCGTTTGACCAAATGGTGCCAGCACAATAACCTGGCTCTCAACACCAGCAAAACCAAGGAACTGATTGTGGACTTTGGAAGGGGTAGGATGGGGACCCATAGTCCCGTTTATATCAACGGGTCGATGGTGTAGAGGGTCAAGAGCTTCAAATACCTGCGCGAGCATATCTCTGAAGATCTCTCCTGGTCCGAGAACACTGATGCAGTTATAAAGAAAGCACATCAGCGCCTCTACTTCCTGAGAAGATTACGGAGAGTCGGTATGTCAAGGTGGACTCTCCCGAACTTCAACAGGTGCACAGTAGAGAGCATGCTAACCGGTTGCATCGTGGCTTGGTTTGGCAACTTGAGCACCCAGGAGCGGAAAAGACTGCAAAAAGTGGTAAACACTGCCCAGTCCATCATCGGCTCTGACCTCCCTACTATCGAGGGGATCTATCACAGTCGCTGCCTCAAAAAGGCTGCCAGCATCATCAAGGACCCACACCATCCTGGCCACTCACTCATCTCCCTACTGCCTTCAGGTAGAAGGTACAGGAGCCTGAAATCTGCAAGGTTCAGGAATAGCTACTTCCCCACAGCCATCAGGCTATTAAACACAACTTAAACAAAACTCTGAACATTAATAGCCCATGGCACTTTATCTGATTATTTATGTGTGTATATATATATTCAATAGTATATGGTCACACTGATCTGTTCTGTATTTATTTATGCATTCTATATTCTGTTGTGCTGAAGCAAAGCAAGAATTTCATTGTCCTATCTGGGACACATGACAATAAACTCTCTTGAATCTTGAATCTTGAAGGTGCAACCCATCCCTTTTGTATAATTCACCTTTGCACCAAAACAGATCCCAGTGGTCTAAGAATCTAAATCCCTGCTCCCTGCGCCAGCTCCTCAGCCACACATTCAGTTCCGCTATCTCCCTGTTCCTGCCCTCACCAGCACGAGGAATTGGAAGCAAACCGGAGATAACCACCCTGGAGGTCCTGCTTTTCAACCTTCTTCCAAGCTCTCTGAAGTCACATTTCTCAATGCTCAAACCCAGGTAAGAACATTTGCTGGACACCACTTGCCCCATGAAACAACATGGAAACAACATTGAAACAAGTTTACACATGGAGAAGGTCAAGACAAAAAAAAAGAATAAGAGAATTACATGAAAGAACATAACCAACTACGAGTAATCACACAGACTATTTGACACTTTATGAACTGAAACCAAATAATGAGGATGATTAATTTGATGCATTGCATTCATTGCTTAGCATATGGCCTCGTGTATGAGTGAGGCCAAGCACTGGATTCATTCCATCTGCAACCATTACCTTGACCTTCCAGATGTCCTCTGTTACTTTAATTCACCAACCCCTTTCCACTCTGACTCCTTCATCTTCAGCTTCTATCCTTCCATCAAAGCCCAAACCAAGCTTGATGGGCAAGCCTCACCTTCTCACTCATTGGACTACAGCTTTCAACAGTTACAAATCATCAACAATGACATTTGTTGATGGAAATATTAGGCATTCCACTTCAGCACCATTCCTCTCATTTTGTTGATCACAAATGCTTTCCCACCTACTTTGACAAAATGCCATTGCCCATTCTGTTCTTTAATCTCTCCTGCCCTCCGTTCTATCACTAACCTTTCGATGTGGCCTCCTGCCCCCGGTTTTTCTGTATATTAAGATATTTTACATTTTATTGTTCTTGGTTCTAATGAAAGATTATTAACCCCCCAAAAACTGCTATCATTTCACATTAATACATAATACTCCTGCTGAGTATTTTCAATGTTTTATTTCTGGTTTCCGGGGTCTGTATTTTGCTTTCGGATAGAAATTATATGATCAAAGATCATTTAGTTTAATTTATTTATCTCCAAATATGTTCTTCCCCCACCCTGACTAAAATATCAGATGCTCAGGTTAAAGGGATTCATTTAGCAGGTATTTACAGATTTTATATTCTTGAGCATCAAATCAAAAAGTGAAGGTACACAAAAATGCTGGAGAAACTCAGCGGGTGCAGCAGCATCTATGGAGCGAAGGAAATCAAAAAGTGATTTGAGCAACAAATCAAAAAGATTAAAGAGTCTGACTGAGAAGGTTAACAAAATATTAATTCATTTTGAATGACAAGGCCATTCGATATATACTATAATATTCAAAGCTGCTCAAATATATTTTCGTGTTCATCTCACATATAAGTTACAAAGTGCGAAATGGAAATATTTTGTTATCTCTTCCACAGCACCTGTGTTATCATCAGAGAGAAATCACACAGGAAACCAGTCTAATAAACACTTCAGAAATTTTGGTATAAATTGCAACAGGTTCTAAAGTCATAGCTAAGATGTATCTGGTACATGTTAAGTAGTATACAGGACTTTAATTTATTTATTGGATAAAACAAAGCAACTCAAATGTATTGAGAAATATTCCAACTTTGTGGAATACACACAGATTGCAACGCACTGCAGCACCAACTGACTGACGTACCACAGAGAATAACCTGAAACTCACTGAACAAAGTCCACTATGTTAGGATGAACTATAATTTAAACTTTTGAATAACAACATCAACAACAACATGGTAACATGGAGAATACAATAAGTAAAGCTCTTATAGTGATCACTAAAAACAAGAAAGAAAATAACACTATGAAATACACCAATTACAGAGAGCCTGGACAAAATCTCATGGAGCTGAATTGCTTTAAACGGAATATAATAGAATCTGGAGATTCTCTCTGGCATTTCTATTAAGTATATCAGCAGTAAATGGATAGTCTTTCCTCATCAGTGGGGTGATAACAATAAAAAGCTATAATTAGGCTCAATATCTTTAGACTAGAAAGAGAATTAATTAATTGTGCTCTTAGATAATAATAACGTTTGCTACACATTGTCTTCCTTTCGATGGCAGATTTCCTTCCTCCCACTCCTCCCCTTTCTCCTCTTCTCCATTGTTGACATGACCTCAATGGTAAATGGGACATCTCCCAGCATGCTTCTCAACTGCTGGATTGGCATAATCTAGCCCACTTTACCTCAATTTAACCCTGGATTTATTGACAATAATCAGACAGGACCAAGACAATGGTCAATTTCCTGCTATGTCTGGGTCACATCAGTTCCTTACATGGCCTTGAAATGGAATCAACCAACAGGCCAAAAAATCCTTTCAGTCGTTAAGGTCACAATTAACCCTTTAACAAATTGAATATATTTATTAATCTCTCAAAGTATGTCAGCATAAGTGTTTATTCCAGTTGTTATTGCCCTTCAGAAGAAGGGTCTCATCCCAAAATATCATCTATCCATGTTCTCCAGAGATGCTGCCTGACCCGCTGAGTTACTCCAGCACTCTGTGTCCTTTCAAGGTTAGAATGTGGATGTGAGCTATCTTCTTGAAACATTTGTGTTTCTATATTTACAAAGCAGAGTGACTCATGAGCAAATAAAATTGGAATAGAAAGAAGCCATTCAGTACATTTATAGCAGAGCTGATCATATCCTTAGCCCTGTGTAGACAAAGAAACCACTTTTGATCAGACATCCACCTTTAAAATATTTAATATACTGTTTCCTCCTCCCTTTGAGAAGAGTTCCAAACGTTCATGACTTTCAGAAAAGATTCCATCTCATCTCTGTTTTAAATAGACAATCCCTCATCAACTGGGAAAATTTAGCAGGTCAAGCAGCATCTGTGGAGGAAGAGGAATGGTCCCAATGGTTAATGTTTTGGGTCGAGACCCTGTAACAGGATATGAAACGTTGACCAGCCAATTGCCTCTTCAGATGCTGCTTGACCTGCTGAGTTCTTCAAGCAGTTTTTATTTTTTTTCAGATTCTAGCATCTGCAATCTCTAATACCTCCCTTATTTTAAACACTGACACCTTAGTTCTAACTTTCCCCACAAGAATAATAATCAGTCCACATCCAATCTGTTTATTCACTTGAGAATCTTTTATGTTTCTTTCAAGCCCTCTCCCCTTCGAAACTCCCATAGATACAAGGTTGGTTTGGCCAATATCTCCTCATAAGACAACCTGCCCATTTGAAGGATTAGTCCAGTGAACCTTCTCTGAACTGCATTCAATTCATTCATGGGCTTCCATAAATAAGACTAGTGCTCTAATTAATTCTCCAGATTTAGTCTCACTATTACTTCATGTAGTAACTGAAGCATAATCTCCCTACATTTGTGTTTAATTCCCAAGCATTAAATTATAATAATCAGTTAGCTTTCCAAATTACTTGCTGGACCTGTATACTTTCACAAATCCAACAGTCCCCTGTGCATCTTGGAGCTCTGTAATCTCTCACTATGTAGATAATATATTTCTTATTGAAAATGGACAATGTAACACTCTTCCAGATGATAGAGCTGTGGTTGAACACATTTTGGTGAGATGCTGCAGTACATTTTGCTATTGTTACACACTGCAGTTACCGCATACAGGCGAGGAGGGTGTGAATGTGTGGAGTGGCAACTGGGTGCTTTGGTCTGGATGCTATTAAACTTTGAGTATTATTGCAACTCCATCCAGTCAAATGGCAAATATTATTGATCTGTATTTTGTGAATGGTGAAATTATTAATTATCTCTGTAAATTGGCAAATCTCCCCACTCCTGACCTGATGGAAGATTCCGGAAGCATCTGAAGAGTCTCAAACCTTTGACTCCAGGTTGGGTAATCTCAGCAACCACACACATCTTTGTGGAGAGTTTCCCCACTTCCCATAGACTTCAGCTTTTTCACACTCCCTCATGTCACACTCAGTCAAATGCAATGTTAAGAGCAGTAACTTTCACCTCATCTCCAGGATTCCCCCTCTTTTATCCAGTTTGGGCTATAGTGGGTCTTGGAGCCAAGTGGTGCTGGCATTAGCTCAACTGAGCAGCATTGAATAGATTAATATTATGCAGGTGCACTAAAAAACACAAAAGGACCTGTACATTTTCTCCGATAACTGAGAGTGTAATTTGAAAAAAAAAATTGCAAAACACACTGAACATTTTGAACATTTAGAAGAATAAATTTACTTTTGACGACTAGCACTAAACACACGCCACAAATTGAATGTACCTCCATTCATAATTTGCTGTTGAAAACAACCATGAAGAAGTTAGTAACACCAATGGCTGATACTCTTCAATATGTTCAGTTCTAATAATCAAAGGTACATATTTTGAAAAAAAGCTCTTTACACTTCATTTTCTTCTCATTTTACCATAGATCTCACAAAACCTACTATATTTTCAAATTCATTTGTGAACAAGATAATTCCCCAGTCATAATGAGTTATAAAATCACATTTATATGTAATGCATGAAGTGCGTAAGTGATGGTTTGTGTTTCCAAAGAGACAGGGAACAGAAATGACAAGCTGTCAACAATATGTATTATTGTTTTATAATTCTAATGATTCAATATGTGACAAGCATCAAGCAAATGAACTAAAATATTCAACTCTTCACAAGGAGTATAAATTACAATCAAATGTCGACTGTTATTTGACCTTGAGCTACTTTAAAAAACTTTTTTTCAGAATGACATCAATAGATGCAATTAGGTGATCTGAATCTTTCTCTTCACTCTCAAATCAGAGTTGCTGGTATCAATAAATCAATAAGTATAATCACTGAGTTCTTATACTGTATTTGCTCTCAAATAGAAACAAAAGTAACAAAACAGAAAAAAAGAGTGTATACTTGAATGATTTTTTAACCTCAACCAAATAAGAAATGCAGGAAATACTGTAGACCAATTAGCATCAGTGGAGAAATAATATCTGGTATTTTATCTCTCTGGAGGTTCACTGATTAAAGTAACTTTGGAAAACAAGATGCAGATTGGCTTGATGTATAGTGTAGGAAGGAACTATAGATGCTGGTTTACACAAAATGCTCGAGTAACTCAGCGGAACAGGCAGCATCTCTGAATAGAAGGAATGGGTGACATTCAAAGCCCTTCTTCAGACTGTATCTATCCAATATTTTATCTTTTTTTAATTTCAAATTTCCAACATCCAGCCCATTATTTTTGTCAGTAGCTTACTATTCTTGCAGTTACTGATTTTCCCAGTAACTCCTTTCCAACTAGTCTCAATGCTGAATTGTTCTCAATGGTGATCATTTAGTGAGACATTGATCTTCACCATCTTGGAGAATCAATAAATACAGTGTACAAAAGTCAGAATTTGTCTGTCAAATGTACCATTCATATAGTGCATTGTTCCAATGCCTTCTCATACTAAAGCCCAGAGGTGAAGGGTTAAGAGGCAGCCCAATTCTCTCCGCCTACAGCAGGTGAAAACACACACAGATCTCCTTGCTTGCTTAGATGTGAATTAGCAATTGCCACACAAACAGAGGAAAATTTAACTGAGAAAATAAAACATGGCAAAGCTAAAATACGGTAATTACTCTAAGTAGTTAAGTGAATAATGACTCTCGTTAGATTTTCCAGTCTGTCTCATCACATGGTGCAAGGTGGACGGTCCTTGTGCAAGGCAAAGATTTTCAATCTTAGTTCATAGTAATTTATTTTAATGTCTTATGGGTGTCACTAGAGTAACCCTTCTTATCTCATTTGTCTTCTAAATGAAGTAACTATTTACATTTTAATCTTAACAGGGAACTTCAAACATAGTCTAAAATAAACAATAAACAGCATAAAGTCACTATTAAACAATTTGAAATCAAAAACACAATGCTGGAAGCACCCAGCAAGTCAGACCAGCACCTGTGGCAAAATAGAGTAACTGAGGATAATTTTTCACACAAAGGGAGGTGGATGTATGTAGGAGCTGCTGAAGGAGGTAGTTGCGAAAGGGACTA
>CM075988.1:27111627-27140042 GCA_038087875.1 Malacoraja senta
GTAAGGTACAAATTCAACCTTTAAGGATTCACGTGTGACCAGAGGTATTCTGTGGGGGGGGGGGGGGTTAAACTAAATTGTAAACGAATTAAATAAACTTTACCTTTGTCATCGAATCGATATGGTGTCAAACTCGGATCTAATTGGAATTTAAAAAATATATTTATATGGTGTAACTTTTACAAGACAACATACGCGGGGTTGAAGCGGGTTTTAGTGTCTCAGCCACTCACCCAAGCATTTGGTTTAAACGCGCGATGGCTTCTAATTACAGCTGGTACTGTAACGCGGCGTTGGGGCTGAGACTGGGGTTGCGGGTGATTCCCGTAGAAGGTTCATTTCATTTTACTTGTAAGTACAATGGGCGGGCGGGCGGGCGGAGGGGGGGGGGGGGGAATAAAACGGCAAGTTACATGAGTAAAGCCGTTTCATGGATTAATAAATCTCCCCATAACCCCCCCCCCCTCCCCGATTCACTCAGTTACATAATTAAAATTGCCTTTAGAAAGTCAGGACTTGTTTGCATGCTGTGCAGACTGGTTACACCATCAATGCATCTATCCGTGGACTTCAATGAAAGCGGATTCTAAAGGTTAGAGGCGTGTATTGTGCACTTATTCCACTATGTTTCACATGCGGACAGTTACACGAACAATTGTTAGCAAACTCGCAAACGAACAACCACTTCTCCACACGCGGACAGAAATGTGGTCACATTGTCTATGATCAGTTATGCATATATTCGGCAACACATATATAGTTAGATGTTCTCAGTGGAAGACAAAACAGTGAGCAATGGATGTTGTTGAGGACTGCAAAGTCGGTCACTTAAAACTCTCTGTATAATGACATAAATCTCCATTGCAATACTGGATATCGAATGTGTTTAACCGCAGACTCAAAGTGTATGTCTACCTCTATTAGCTATCCCCTAACTCATTATGTACTGTGATATTTTTCAATTACTGTATAGTTACAAGATTTTTTCTTACAATCGTGGTAAGATGTAAAAGTCAGCTTCTAACTTTAAAATCGAGATTCGTGCTGTTCAAGATGAAAGATTATTATATTGGAGGTTCGAATGGGTGATAGCACAGGTACAGCGGCACAGCCAGAGTGGCTAGATTTTATACAAACTAGCACGGTGGATCAAACCTTATGATGTTCGTGAATTAATCTTTGTCTGCCGAGTATTCTTACTGGTTTTGTGCAGCGGGTGGGTTTCTAGATCCCCAGTGTTTGTAGAAGCAGGTGGAACTCATTGGTAGTCAGGGAGTTTTCATACATTAAAAAGTCTTCTCCGACCACTCTCATATGAAATGTATTCTTATTTAATTAAAATATTCAATGATGTGAAAGTGATTATCATATTCACAGGCACACAGATTTAAAATTAATAGGGATAATGTTAGAATAAGTATAATTAATTCATTAATTTATAGAATATTCATGTAAAAATTCTTAATATTAATTAATTCTAGATAAATATTGCAAAAATGTTCTTAAAGATAAAAATGGCAAGAAATATTCTTTATGCTGCACTGTTCCAAAGAATGGTTGCACGATTTAGCTATCTCCCCTTAATGTATGTGATAGATTCCTGTTTTGATTTGTTTGCTGCTCCCAATGTGTGTTATTTGCATGAGGTATATATTTTGTGCTCAACTTAATCATATTAGTTCATTATTGTATGTTCTCCAATTGAACTGCAGCGTGAAAATCTTCAATACCGCCAGAAACAGTTAGGTTTCAGCAGCACCTGCTCCTCCGATGGCAACTGCGAGTTTCTTTCACTGTTTCAGTGACTGCCACTGATCTTCTGCTTCAACTCGGGTATTTGTTTCACTGTATTATTAATATAACAGAAAAGTAATGTGAACAAAAAATGGGCAAAATGTATCCAAATTCTTCATTGCCCAGATTGAACATTGAATACAAATGGAATATGATTTTTAAAAATGTGGTTACAATTGTGTAAAAATTCTATATTCAGGACTAAAGAGGGTGGAAACAAAAGAGGTAAGAACAAAAATGACACATCCTTTACCCCTCAATTCATCCACCATAAATATTAAGGGAGAGGTCACATTTCTATTTGTTCTCTGATGTTCTTTAAATATAACCAATAATTTATAGATTATATATGTAGTAGTGATTTATACCACATATTATGGTATCCGGCCTCTGTCTTCAGATGATGATTTCCCTTACATCTGTGTGGTTCTGAGACTGTGCTGATAAACAAATGATATTAGACCTGATTTTCTTATTTAGCCTCTGGGGTAAACATAAGATCCAGTATACAGTATGTTTCATATTCATGTAGATCTTGATGTCTTCTAAATACAGTCAATGTAAATAAAGGTGGCATCCCGAGTTATATTTTGATCCTTTATTAACTGAGAACAATAACACAAGAGTGAATCACTTGGGTTCATATTAGACCTTTGGTACGTATTTATCTTTAATATATTTGGAACTCAGTTTCTTCCCTAAATTTGCTCTCACTCGGTGTAAAGGTTAACCTATATTAATCTTCTGCACTTTATCCCCTATTTTGGTTATGAATAACCTTTAGGAAACAGAAAAAAATCAGTAAATAAATATTATCGCCATGGAGAATATTGCTTATTCCTCCCCATCTCCAAGTTGACTTTTAAGGCAATTTTCCCCAACACATAAATAAGCCAGTCTGTAGTGCAAATGTTAATATGTTAAGGGACAGCATTTACTAACACCGAGCGAGGACGTGCTCATTACTCTCCCATTGCCCTTACTTCCGAAGATGTAAGGTCCTGCCACCACATGGCATTACATCGAGTAGCCAAATTCAGAACAGATGAGGCTCAGCCATCTGAAGCTGCCCCGAGGCTGGAAGCAGGAGCATGCTAATCGAGAGTCGAGTGTTTCAGAATTTTATTTGTCGAGATGTATTTTCCTGTTGCTTCATGATGCCATAGAAAGAAGGCTATGTCCCAAATTACAGAGTTAATGGAGCAAATCCCAATAATAGGTATGGTGCCTGTCACATTATCATAACAATATGATTGACTGCTTCAGGGGATAATAAGGCTCTGTGCATATTTAAAAGGTAATGGTGGACAGATGACATTGTCAGCTTTTTGTGAACATTTATAATGCAAAGATGGTCTAGTGATTCCCTGCAAGATTTTCTGTTTAAACAGAGAACTTGCCTTTCTGACACCTCTTGGATGAATCTAAAAATACATCACATATTATGAATTACATGAAAGCTCAATCACATTTGCAGGCAAAGGCAGCACCTTGCACACACTGCAACTACATTGATGTTTATTTATTTTTTGGGAACCTGGGCACACTTGCAAGGTCAGCATTTATTGACTGCCCTTGACCCAACTGAGTAGCCTGCATGTGAGATTCAACCACATCGGAAGGGCCTGAAGTCCCATAGACCCAGCAACAGTGACAGATTTCCTCTGATGAAATAGATTAATGAAACAGACTTGTTTTTATGACAATTTGGTGGCTCTTTCTGAAGACGTTCTTCTTTATCAAAATTGCATGTTATTAACTGAATTTTAATGGTATGGCTGTATTGTAGGATTTTAATTTGGAATTGTTAGTTAAAGGCTTTGGATTACATCCAGTAAGCTAACTACAGTGACACTCCATTCCCTTAAAACACCTGTGGGTATTTTACAGCTAGGGACTTGGAATCCCACCCTGTGTAAATGTGGAAATACATTTTAGTAATTCTAGTAGATATGGAGCATATTAACCATGAAAATTAACTACAGGTTAGTGTTAAAAACCATAACATCATTCAGGGAAGGTAATATACCATTTCTGTAGAGACTTGGGCAACCAGCAATTCTAATGCTAAACCACACGACTGATTCCTCATTTCCTGCCAGGATTAAACAGCAGCCTTGTCGATGTTTCCCAGATAGACAATCATCTGCACTGAGCAGCTAAGTGACCAAAGGATAATCATTGTATGTGACCAGCTCAAAACAAATGACAGGGGAACATATTCTGTCCTAATACAATTTCCTCCATGCTACTTTGCCTGGTTTCCCTTGTACCTCAGACTTTACTCATGCGGTTCCAGCTAGGAGCGTCCCCTCAATTTACCAACAACACCAGAGAATATTGTTTGGGCAGATGATGTGAGGAGGCCATTGGGGAGATGAGGATTATGAATTCATATCAAAATAAGAACAGGAACATTCATGACAAATTTACTCTATCAAGGCATTGGCACAAAAATCATTACAACTCTCTCAAGTCTTGGTGTCTTTTGTTACGTTCTACAAATCCATGAACATTTTATAACAATTATCAATCTGAGACAGTTTGTCAAACCAACACTGATTAAAGCATGTTTATTAACTCTCAACTTTAAAAGGCTTTTTACTCTTTACTCATATCCACAAAATATTATGTTTTACATCTGCTTATTCTGCTTATTTATTTACCTATCTGGCTACACATCCAATCTTTTTTCTCAGCATATTTCAGAATAAAGTAGTTATTTATTTTAACACTAGGAACATAGAAACATAGAAAAATAGGTGTAGGAGTAGGTCATTCGGCCCTTCGAACCACACCACCGTTCAATATGATCATGGCTGATCATCTAAAATCAGTACCCCATTCCAGCTTTTTCCCGATATCCCTTTAGCCCTAAGAGCTAAATCTAACTCTCTCTTGAAAACATCCAGTGAATTGGCCTCTACTGCCTTCTGTGGCAGAGAAGGCACAACTCTCTGGGTGAAGAGGTTTTTGTTCATCTCGGTCCTAAATGGCCTACCCCTTATTCGTAAACTGTGACCCCTGGTTCTGGATGCCCTCAACATCGGGAAATTTTTTCCTGCATCTAGCCTGTCCAATCCTTTAAGAATTTTAAATGTTTTCATAAGATATCCTCTCATCCTTCTAAATTCCAGTGAATAGAAGCCCGGTCGACCCATTCTTTCATCATTTGTCAGCCCCGCCATCCCGGGAAATAACCTGGTGAACCTACACTGCACTCCCTCAATAGCAATAATGTCCTTCCTCAAATTAGGAGACCAGAATTGCACACAATACTCCAGGCACAGTCTCACCAAGGCTCTGTACAACAGCAGTAGGACCCCCTTGCTCCCAAACTCAAATCCTCTCGCAATGAAGGCCAACATGCCTTCTTCACTGCCTGCTATACCTGCATGCTTACTTTCAGTGACTGATGTACAAGCACACCCAGGTCTCGTTGCACCTCCCCTTTTCCTAATCTGATACCATTCAGATGATAATCTGCCTGCCTGTTCTTGCCACCAAAGTGGATAACCTCACATTTATCCACATTATACTGCATCTGCCCACTCACCCAACCTATAAAATAAACTGTAAATAGAGTATTGTTGTTGGGCTGGGAAAGAGAGAGAACTTGTATGTTAGGAGTGTGGGAATAACAGAACATTGTTGGTCTTGGGACTTTCTCTCTGTTGTATCTTACTCTGAAGAAGCTATATTGTTCTATTTGACATGTTGTTGAGAGCACTTACACCAGCTGAAGACCGATCACTTTTCCTTCTCTGCTTTGTGTCATATGTAGTTATAGTGACTGAGGCTCTGACTGTATTGTTTGATTTTCAAGCTTAAAAATGTGAGCATTTTGCAAACGCAGTAAGTGAACAGACAAAATTACTATCTATATGTGCCAATAGTTTAGTTAAAAAGACCCTGGAATGATAGCCATGAACTTTATGAACTGGGTAGACAGACAAGTAATGAGGCAATTTAGCATAGCTACTAAGGTCAGTGGACATTGTACAATGTCACCGACTTTAAATGTTGCATCCAATTGTATTATGTGATTCATGTAGGACATATTTTGATTCCCTGCAGAGTATGCAGAGCAGTATTTTAAGACTGTGGAATCAGGAGAGGAATCCTATATTATATTACACGATTTGTACTTCCTGAAGGATCAGAATGAGTTGTGATTTTCCCAAATTACAACCAGGCCTTTGTTTTCTTTCAAGATCAGGTGGGCCCAAAATTAATTTATGTTTGGAGATTTTATCAAATTGCTTAGAAATTCAAAAGTTTCATGGATGCACATTTGGAAGAACACCATGAATTGTTGGAACTTAACAAACAAAGGGCAGATTGCTGGAGGAACTTAATGGGTCAGGCAGCATCTGTCAGTGGAAATGGACAGATGATGTTTCGGGCCAGGATCCTTCTTCAAACAGTTGGAGAGGAGAGGAGATAGCTTGTAGAACGAGGTGGGGAAAGTGCCGGCAAGTGATAAATTCCTCCAACAGTTTGTGTTTTGTTCAAGATTCCAGCATCTCAAGACTCTTGTGTCTTCAGTATTACATTTCAAACAGTGTAGAATTCATGGTGAATGGGCACATGATCCATTCCATAATAAAATCATGAATAAAGGCACCAGCAAGTATTTGAAGGATTTAAAAATATATATTCTCTTTTGGATTTCATTTTTGTTCTACATTGCTTGACAATATGAATCATCTCTTCATCAAAAAAATTGTTTTGATGTGCAACTTTGATGGTATATCAGCTGCAATGTTAATGGTTAAGCATTTTGTGAGGAAAGGTATGTACCTTGTCAAAGATGAGCCAAAAGGAGCAAATTCTACAACCAGCAATGACCAGGTGGCCCAGTTGAATGAGAGATCAATATTTGCCAATGTTGGCCTGGCCAGTATTCCCCAACACATAGAAAATGTGGCAAAAGAACCCTCATATCCACTTGAGGGAAAACACATGGATTTAGTTTCACATCTCATTCAAAGGCAACCTAATGACCAAAGGTAACTATTTGTCTTTAACTTTCAACCAAATTAGCAAATCTCACTGCATGTTACTGTTTAAAAATGTGTCAAGCAAATAACTGATGTTTTTTTCCTTGAAGTAAGCAATTCCTCCTCCCACAGTTTTCCTGAAGGATGTTCTGTTTCGTGTGATTTTATGCAGCTTTTTCAGGAAGCTTCCTTTCTGTTTACAGACAGACTGATGTTGACCATCAAAGCATGACCTTACAATGCAACTTTAGACTTTACAGAAACAGCACGGAAACATGTCCTTCGGCCCATCTAGTCCGTGCCGACTAGTGATCACCCGTAGACCAACATTGTCCGACACACAAGGGATAATTTTTTACAACTTATCAAAGCCGAATAACCTACAAACCTGCATATTTTTTTACTTTGAGAGGAAACTGGAGAAAATCCATGCGATCACAGGGAGAACGTTGTGATCAAGAGTGTATTATTGTCATATGTCCCAAAATGGAACTACAAATTCTTTCCTGCAGCAGCACGACAGATATGTAAACATAGATATGTAATTAGTCCAACAACAGTGGTGTTGTCGACAAATTTGATGATGGAGTTGGCATTATTTCTCGCTACATAGCCACAGGTATAGAGCAGAGGGCTGAGCATGCAGCCTTGAGGTGCTCCTGTGCTGTGCAGGAAGTGTTGCTGCCAATTCGTACTGATTGTGTTCTGTTGATGAGGAAGTCAAGGATCCAGTTGCAGAGGGATGTGCAGAGACCCAGTTCTGTGAGTTTAGTAACCAGTTTGGAGGGGATGATGGTGTTGAAAGCTGAGCTGTAGTCTATAAACAACAGCCTGGCATTTTAATGTAATTGAGGCACGTCACCTTGCTCTACTTGGGCACTGGTATATTGGTGCCTTATTAAAGTAGGTGGGAACTTCAGACCTCAGTATTGAGAGGTTGAAGATGTCTGTAAAAGCTCCAGCCAGTTGGTCTGCACAGGACTAAATGTACAAAACAGACATTCCACATCCCCCCCCCCCTCTCCTATCGGGCAGAAGATACAAACTTTTGGGAGCACGTACCACCACATTCAAGGACAGCTTCTTCCCCGCTGTTATTAGAGTCTTGAACACACCTCTTAAAAGCAATCTGTGTAGGAAAGAACTGCAGATGCTGGTTTAAATCAAAGGTAGACACAAAATGCTGGAGTAACTCAGTGGGACAGGCAGCATCTCTACAGAGAAGGAATAGGTGACATTTCAGGTCAAGACCTTTCTTCCTTAGGAAGAAGAGTCTCGACGAGAAACATTACCCTGGGCAGTGTTAGTAGTAAACACTGCCCAGTCCATCATCGGCTCTGACCTCCCTTCCATCGAGGGGATCTATCGCAGTCGCTGCCTCAAAAAGGCTGGCAGTATCATCAAGGACCCACACCATCCTGGCCACACACTCATCTCCCTACTACCTTCAGGTAGAAGGTACAGGAGCCTGAAGACTACAACGGCCAGGTTCAGGAATAGCTACTTCCCCACAGCCATCAGGCTATTAAACCTGGCTCGGACATAACACTGAACTTTATTAGCCAATACTGTTATTTGCACTTTATCAGTATATTGATTCATGTGTGTATATATTTATAGAATGCCTTGTAGTCAATGCCTACTATGTTCTGTTGTGCTGAAGCAAAGCAAGAATTTCATTGTCCTATCAGGGACACATGACAATAAACTCACTTGAACTTGAACTTGAACTTGAACCACAGGACGTAATGAGTTTGCAAGTCAATGTACCAATAGATTATTCTCAAAGATACATGAACATATTATGTTGGGAAGTCAGGTGAACAGAGAGGCAGCAAATTATTCCACGGTACATGTCTTCACACATTGGGGTAGCAAGGGGGCACGGCGGTAGAGTTGTTGCCTCACATCGCCAGAGACGCAGGTTCAATCCTGACTATGGGTGCTGTCTGTAGGGAGTTTGTATGTTCTCTCCGTGACCACATGTGTTTTCTCCAGGTGTTCCGATTTCCTCCCACATTCTAAAGGCATACAGTTTTTTAGGTTATTTGGCTTTTGGTAAAAAATTGTAAATTGTCCCTAGTGTAGCATAGTGTATGGGGATCCCTGGTCGGCGCAGATTCGGTGTTTCTGTGCTGTTTCGCTAAACTAAACTAAATATTGCATTAGCAGTTAGCAGTGGCAGGTTAATCAATCTCTCACCAAGCTGAGAGCACTGAACCTGCACTCATCTGATTCAACTCAGCATTTCTCCATGTTGTCATTATTCTGCTCAGGAAAACTGGAAACGGAGTATATTTTCTAAAAAAGAACAATATGATAGCAGTTTCACAGCCTGTGCAGTCAGGTGTGCTACCTGCATTCTCTTGTCTTGGAGTCATGCAGCACCAATGTCAATGCATTTTGTGCATGACCTGTTGGAAATGTGCCCACTGCAAAATTACACCAACAACCTTAAAATTTCAGGATCCATTTGATTTTGTACTCAGCAAAACTAAACATTTTCTTGAAATGACATTAGTGAACTATTTCAATTGTATTTTCTGAACCATCCACCACATGCCAGTTCCTCTCTGGTGCAAACACTGGATCCCAGGCTGAAAGGACCTCAGCTGCATCTCAGTCCTGAACTCCTGACATAACGTCCTTGTTCAGCTGCATAACACAGATTCATATTCCCATTTATAGTCCCTCCCTGGAAGGATTGGCTTGGGTTTAGTGCAATGCCAATGTTTCTCTGGTCGCCTGGTTACATTTCTATTGAAGACTTGGCTTGATGTCCTGACAAAGTCCAAGCCTTTGCTCCACATTCTATTTGAACTTTTCAGTTAATAATGTATTAATTTTAAAAGCAAATTTTTAAATGCTTTGATGCTCTAAGAGTTTTAATGAGTAGCTTAATATGACATAAATGTCCCTTCTGTACATTGATTCTCAATGTGGAAAATGTGAGATGCAAAGTATTCAAAGAGAAAGTCAGATGGAGCTCTTAGGGCTAATGGAATCAAGGGATATGGAGAGAGGGATATTGAACGACGGTGCTGGCATGAAGGGCCGAACTGCCTACTCCTGCACCTACTTTCTAAGTTTCTATGTTTCTATTCTGGTGGCACCTGCATTATATCTATTCAGGTCATGGATATTCTCCCTTACACAATTCACAAATCACTACACAAAAATTAAGATCCAAAATTAAATTCATTCTCACAGCATTTGTGAAAAAAAAGTAAATAAACGCTTTTTTTCAACTTGCATTTTTTGACGCACTCATAGATGATGCTGTTTTGCAATGTGGATGAATCACTAGAGTCCTGGTTTACAAATTAACCTGTTTTACTGACCACCAATATGAACATTAGAAAGCTCCATGGAAAGGTCATCCACCTCAATGTTATCTGTCTCCACAAATGCTGTCTAACCTGCTGAATATTTCCAGCATTTCCTGTTTCAGTACCAGATTTCCAGCATTTTACTTTTTTGACAGCTGTCCATGGGCCCTTTTAACCTCCATATCGATTTCCTCTTTAAGAATCTACGAACAAACACCACATTTATTCCTCCATTTTATTCAGTATCCTCTGCAACCTGCATTCGTCCAAATCATTAATACATATCACAAGAATCAATAAGCACAGAAACTCCACTTGTAACAGCCTTCCACAGTCACAGAAAACATCAAGGCATCTTTACCCTTTGCTTCTTCGCACAAAGCCAGTTTGGGATTTAGTTTGCGGCTCTCCATCAGGTCACAGAGGGGTCACCATTGTTGACCAGCACAAATGCTGAGCCCAGGGTGGAGTCAGGATTTATGGCAGGCAGACCTTTGGAGAAGAAGAGGGAAATAAGCCACAGGAGAGAGGACAAGAGAGCGGGACTGAAGGAACGGAGTATTCCAGTGCAAAGGGACAGGAGAGTTGTGGGGTGTGGGCGATAAGTTCAGGAGCAGAATTAGGACATGTTGATGTACAAAAGAATCAGGGTGTCTGCAAATATAGCCAGCAGTCAAGGTGACAAAATGATATAATGTAATAGAATTATTCAGCCATTTGTGAAATTCATTGCGAGTTAACACAAGGAAAAATGAAGAAAAAGCTTCTTCCTCGGCTTTGACGTCCAGATGCACAATTCATTTGTCCAAGGACATTGTTTCTTTTTAAGGGACATCTGCAAAGATAATTTCTGCGTTGATGTAACGGTAACATTTTCAACATGGTCCAAACTTTCTAATGTTGCTTCCTATCTGATAGACCATTTCCCACAGGCAATCACTGCTGCATTCCATACGATATCAAGCATAGTCATCAGATGCTGCAGGATATTACTACAAATTTGAACATCTTCATTCTCATTCTGATTCTTAACATCACGTGCATCTAAAGTCATGAACCTTCCCAGAACACCCTGGAGGCATCAGGTATGAAGGAACAACGTGACAGTCCTGCCATGAGTAACTCAATAGATAGATTATAGGAGCCGAAATAAATTGCAGCCTGTTTAACATTTCTTTGTATTCTTTTGTTGACAAGTCGTATAAACATTGCACAATGGGGAAAGTCCAGGGAAATCATGTCATTGAATATATAACCCCACAGGATGCAGGAAGAGGGGGTGCGAATACAAGATCTTCCATGAATTTACTTATCAAATAGAATACGAGCCAGGAATATCATGCAGCTTTATACAATGAGATATTTGCACAGACTATTTAGAAAACATTTCGGAATTGCTTCACTATTAAGATTTCTCAAGACTGCACAGCTTTGAAAAAAAAACTGCATTGTATGATGAAGTCTGTTTGGCCTCATGTGGCTACTGTCCTGTCTTGTGGGAACCCATGCGTTACATCCACAGATGTGTCCAAATTTCTGACGTCAATAGCTGTCGGCATCTCGTCCCAGCAACATCTTGATCCATTTTGGCATCTGCATTCTCTGGGTTCCTTGGGACACTGTATCCTACCTCACATCAATCCCCCCATCAATCTTCCCCTTGAGTGTTGTCACTGGACTGCGAGAAGCAGTGAAGAAAGTGATACATTGGCTGAGAATGGACTCATTCAAGTTGGAGGTCTAGGGTTTCCTGATTTGATTCTCTGCAAAAACAAAAGAACTGATGACTCCATTTGGCTTGCAGTCTTATATTTTCATGCAAGTTAGGTCTATTACCAAAACACCTAGAGCTGATAAGAGCACAGAAATGTGCACATCACCATCGTCAACTAGATCAAATCCTGAAAGGAAGATAAGTGCAAACAAACTGCCTGAAGACCTCAGTGGACTTCACAGTTTGCAACTCTTCAATTAATCTATCTCACACCTTCTGCTTTTATCTCTGGCCTTTGTTCCAACCATCTGCGTATCAATTCCTCCCCCTCCCCCCACTCGCCTGTGTCCACCTATTACCTGCCTCTTTTTTCCTGCCTCTTGCCCGTGCTCTCAATGCCAGACCCGCTGAGTTACTCCAGTTCTTTAAAGACTGTGTTTCCGTTTAAATATTTTATGAATGTTACTGAATGTCGCAAACATTAAATTAATTTAACAACATTAATGGCCAGGTCATCCTGGTCTTCATAGGATATTGTACATTTGTATGCTAGGATCAGTTGGGCCTTGGTTTAGTATTCCATCTGAAAGAACACATGCTTTAATTAATGTCCTCAAGTTCTGCACGGCAGTGTCAATCTAAACATTTGTACTCATGTCTCTGGAGAAAGATTCTTTGGGTTCTCACTTGGAGGCAAGAGTTCCTATAATCTACAGTGAGGCTACATCATTATTACTCATTTTCACCCATTTCATACCCATGCAATCATCTTCCATCACTTCCATCATCTTCCATCTTCCATCACTCACCGGAAGTGGCGGCGTTGTTGCACGGCTGCGGCTCGCCTGCAGTCCGTCTGTTTTTACTTTTTTTGTTGTTTTCTTTTGTCCTGTTTTAGTAAAATTTTAGTTTATTGGGTTGTGTATGTGTGTGTGTGGGGGGGGGGGGGGTGTGAAACATGATTTTTGTCTCTTCCTTCGGGGGAATGCGACTTTTTCTTGTCGTATCCCCCTTCTCTGCCTCCGTCTGCGCTGAGGCCAAAATGGCGGAGCTGCCGGCCTCCAACTCCAACTGCGACCGACCGACCTCGAGACTCTGGAGGCAGAGCCAGGACTTACCAACGCGAGGCTGGCCGGCTTCGGGGCTGCGGTGGCGTTCCGGCGGTGGCGACCGAGGACGCTGGTGGCGCCTGAGTCCGGAGGCTCGGTCGCGGGCCCGGTGGACGACATCGTCGGGAGCTCGCAGGTCACAGGTGGGTGACCTGTTTTTTCTGGGGCTCCCGCAACTACAGCTGCGTCCACTGGACTGGAGGGCGGCAGCTTCGGCAGCTTCGGCCATCCCGGGCCGCGGAGTTTGAACCAGCCCGTCGCGGACGGAGCACGGATTCAGCCGCAGGACTGACTTACCATCACCCGGTGGGGTCACAACATCAGAAGCCTGGATCGCCTCAGCGCAGAGGGAGAACAAAGAGGGAAGAGACAGAGACTTTAAGACTTTTGCCTCCATCACAGTGAGGAGGTGCCTGGTGAACTCACTGTGGTGGATGTTAATTTGTGTTTATTGTGTGTTTTGTTATTTATTATATGTATGACTGCAGGCAACAAAATTTCGTTCAGACCGAAAGGTCTGAATGACAATAAAGGAATCTAAGTCTAAGTCTAAGTCTAACATCCACCTCCTTTAATTGTAGTTCAGAAAGAGATTTGCAGGAAAATAAAGCAAGCGTGCATGGAAATTGCAATTTCTGTAGCAATTTTAAAGAGCTTGAGAGCCAAACATTGTGGTTCAATTGAAAGTAAAGATTGCTTTTGTACAAGCGTGTCCAAACGTGATGAGCACTTTATCACATTTGGGCGGGAGAATCAGTTAAATGATCCAAGATTAAAAAGCCCAGCTTTTTGTTCCTTTGTTTGTTTGATTTATTTCCAATGTATGTGACAAGGATATATGACAAGATCTATTGTATTGTAGTTTGGGCTCCTAGATGACAAAGTGCATTTGTATGTTGTGGGAAAGCAAATTATAACTTTTTGGGAAAATTAGCTTTCTAGTTGAAATGGTCCATATGTATCCTGCCATGTCATTGTCAGTCTAAAATTATCAATTCTCTTTGCAAAGAAATGTATACCTTAACCCAAAGGTACTGTCTAGCCCAATTAGGTTTTCTTGATCAATGCATGTTCAACTCATGTGGTCTCCATGTTGTATGTGTGGAGTAATATTAATAACAGGTTTGTAAGCCATGTTAAAGTCCTCAGAGAGAGAGTTTATGTCAAAGATACAGTATTTACATTAAATTTATATTGAGGGCAAAATGATTTATTGTTTTATCCAAGGAAAACTGCAAAAAATGCTGAAGTAACAGCAGCAGCATACCTAAAGAAAATGGATATGTGACATTTTGGGTTAGGACCCTTCTCCAGTCTGAAGAAGGGCCCTGACCCAAAATGTCACCTATCCATGTTCTCTAAAAATGTAGCCTGCCCCACTGAGTTTCTCCAGCATCCGTATCTTGTCATTTCTACCTATTATTAGGTTGGTATATTACTCCCGTATATCAAATGCAGTGAAAGACTTTGCTTGCATGCTTTCCAGTCAAATTATACTATACATACCATTAATAAAGCCATACCCAAGTACAAAAGAAAAGAGTAAAATACAGTGTAAAATATAGTGTTACAGCATTATAGCTTCACAGTTAGTGAAAGTGCAGATATCGGGCCTCCACCCTAGTTTATGACAGGTAACATTCTGATAACAGTGGGAAGAAGATGCTCCTGAATGAGGTGGCATGTGCTTTTGAGCTTTCATATCTTCTGCCTGAAGGGAGAGGGGAGAAGAGGAAATGACAGGGGCAAAAATAGTCCTTGATTTTGTTTGCTTGTGAAGGGTACCACTTTCACTAGCAGTTTCATTTGCCAATTATGCATTAGTTAGGAAACAGAGAGTGTAATAAAAATATGTATTAAAATAAATTAATATTAGTGAAAAAGTTCTGGAGCATTGAGAATAGGATTGAAAGTCGATACATTCCCAGCCCCTGATGATCTGTATCCCAGAGTATGACACAGCTCTGGAAGTAGCAGGCACTGTTACTATTATCCTCTAAAGTTTCCCCTATTATGGAACAATGGGTTCGCAAATGTAACTCTTTAAGAAGACGACAAAAGCAGGGCATCATTGATGCAGCTTCAGTGGTAAGGAAAATACCAGACAATTATAACGATGTAGAATAGATCATCTAGAAGAAGTCAGACAGGTAGACAAAAGTGCTGGAGAAACTCAGCAGGTGAGGCAGCATCTATGGAGCGAAGGAAATAGGCAGCGTTTCGGGTCGAAACCCTTCTTCAGACTGATGTGAGGGTGGGGGGGTCGGGAAGAAGAAAGGAAGAGGTGGAGCCAGTGGGCTGAGGGAGAACTGTGAAGGGGAGGAGAAAGTAGGGACTACCTGAAATTAGAGAAGTCAATGTTCATACCGCTGGGGTGCAAACTGCCCAAGCGAAATATGAGGTGCTGCTCCTCCAATTTACGGTGGTCCTCACTCTGGCCATGGAGGAGGCCCAGGACAGAAAGGTCGGATTTGGAATGGGAGGGGGAGTTGAAGTGCTGAGCCACCGGGAGATCAGGTTGGTTATTGTGAACAGAGCGGAAGTGTTCGGCGAAACGATCGCCAAGCCTACGCTTGGTCTCACCGATGTAGATCAGCTGACATCTAGAGCAGCGGATGCAATAGATGAGGTTGGAGGAGGTGCAGGTGAACCTCTGCCGCACCTGGAAAGACTGCTTGGGTCCTTGAATGGAGTCAAGGGGGGAGGTAAAGCGACAAGTGTAGCATTTCCTGTGGTTGCAAGGGAAGGTGCCTGGAGATGGGGTGGTTTGGGTGGGAAGGGACGAATTGACCAGGGAGTTACGGAGGGAGCGGTCTCTGCAGAAAGCAGACAGGGGAGGAGATGGGAAGATGTGGCCAGTGGTGGGATCACGATCAAGAGGTGGCGAAAATGTTGGAGGATTATTTAGTGTAAGTGACGGCTGGTAGGATGGAAGGTGAGGATTAGGGGGACTCTGCCCTTGTTACAAGAGAACCAATGGAAGTGGTGAATTTGGACTTTTAGAAAGCCTTTGATAAAGCTCTACTAAAGAGGTCTGTGTGAAAGATGAAAGAATATGGAATTGGGGTTAATATAATGGCATGATTTGAATATCGGTTTACATTGTGAAAACAGAGATTAGGAATAAATTGATTTTTTATGTGATGGCACGCAATGGCTAACGAGGTCAGTGCCTGGTGCCAGATATTCACAATATATAGCAATAATTTGGATGAGGGAACAACATGTAATATTTCTAAGTTTGTTGGCGATACAAATCGGGGTTGTTTTATGAATTTTGGGAAGTGTAAAAAAGCTTCTGATTGATTTAGACAAGTTAATGAGCTTGCAAATACATGGAAGATGCAATATAATGAGGGCGAACATGGTTATCTCCTACAGCGAGGAAAGCAGGAAATATAATTCAAATAGTGACAGGTTGCGACATGTTGATGTACAAAAGAATCGGGGTGTCTGCAAATATAGCCAGCAGTTACGGTGACAAAATGATATAATGTAATAAAAAGGAACTGCAGATGCTGGCTTTTACCAAAGATAGACACAAAATGCTGGAGTAACTCAGTAAATCAGGCAACATCTCTGGAGAAAATGGATAGGTTTTCCACAGATGCTGCCTGACCCGCTGAGTTACTACAGCATTTTGTGACTGTCTTTGGCAAAATGATACATGGGCTTCGCAATAGGTCAAGTACAAGAGAAATTAGAAACATAGAAACATAGAAAATATGTGCAGGAGGAGGCCAATCGGCCCTTCGAGCCAGCACCGCCATTCATTATGATCATGGCTGATCGTCCCCTATCAGTAACCCGTGCCTGCCTTCTCCCCATATCCCTTGACTCCACTAGCCCCTAGAGCTCTATCTAACTCTCTCTTAAATCCATCCAGTGATTTGGCCTCCACTGCCCTCTGTGGAAGGGAATTCCATAAATTCACAACTCTCTGGGTGAAAAAGTTTTTTCTTACCTCTGTCTTAAATGACCTCCCCTTTATTCTAAGACTGTGGCCCCTGGTTCTGGACTCGCCCAACATTGGGAACATTTTTCCTGCATCTAGCTTGTCCAGTTCTTTTATAATTTTATATGTTTCTAAAAAATCCCCTCATCCTTCTAAACTCCAGTGAATACAATCCTAGTCTTTCCAATCTTTCCTCATATGACAGCCCCGCCATCCCAGGGATCAATCTCGTGAACCTACAATGCACTGCCTCAATCACAAGGATGTCCTTCCTCAAATTAGGAGACCAAAACTGTACACAATACTCCAGATGTGGTCTCACCAGAGCCCTATACAACTGCAGAAGAACCTCTTTACTCCTATACTGAAATCCTCTTGTTATGAAGGCCAACATTCCATTAGCTTTCTTCACTGCCTGCTGTACTTGTAAGCCAACTTTCAGTGACCGGTGTACAAGGACGCCCATGTCTCGCTGCACCTCCCCCTTACCTAACCTCATTGAGATAATAATCTGCCCCCTTGTTTTTGCCGCCAAAGTGGATAACCTCACATTTATCTATATTATACTGCATCTGCCACGCATCTGCCCACTCGCTCAACCTGTCCAGGTCACCCTGCAACCTCCTAACATCCTCTTCACAGTTCACACTTCCACCCAGCTTTGTGTCATCTGCAAACTTGCTAGTGTTGCTCCTAATTCCCTCTTCCAAATCATTAATAAATATGGTAAACAGTTGCGGCCCCAACACCGAGCCTTGCGGCACTCCATTCGCCACTGCCTGCCATTCTGAAAAGGACCCGTTCACTCCTACTCTTTGCTTCCGGTCTGCCAACCAATTTTCTATCCATGTCAACACCCTACCCCCAATACCATGTGCTCCAATTTTAGTCACCAGTCTCCCGTGCGGGACCTTATCAAAGGCTTTCTGAAACTCTAGATACACTACATCCACTGGCTCCCCTTCATCCATTTTACTTGTCACATCCTCAAAAAATTCCAGTAGATTAGTCAAGCATGATTTCCCTTTCATAAATCCATGTTGACTTGGACTAATCCTTTTACTGCTATCCAAATGCCCCATTATTACATCTTTAATAATTGACTCCAGCATCTTTCCCACCACCGAAGTCAGGCTAACTGGTCTGTAATTCCCCGTTTTCTCTCTCGCCCCTTTCTTGAAAAGTGGGATAACATTAGCTATCCTCCAATCCACAGGAACTGATCCTGAATCTATTGAACATTGGAAAATGATCACCAATGCGTCCACTATTTCTAGAGCTACCTCCCTGAGGACCCTGGGATGCAGACCATCAGGCCCAGGGGATTTATCATCCTTCAGTCCCATTAGCCTACCCAATACTATTTCTCGCCTAATGAAAATTTCTTTCAGTTCCTCTACCTCCTTAGATCCTCTGTTCTCCAGTACATCTGGGAGATTGTTTGTGTCTTCCTTAGTGAAGACAGATCCGAAGTACCTATTCAACTCTTCTGCCATTTCCTTGTTGCCCATAATAATTTCACCCGTGTCTGCCTTCAAGGGACCCACATTTGACTTTGCTACTCTTTTTCCCTTAACATATCTAAAGAAGCTTTTACTGTCCTTCTTTATATTCCTGGCCAGCTTCCCTTCATACTTCATCTTTTCAGCCCGTATTGCCCGTTTTGTTTCCTTCTGTTGTCCTATGAAAGTTTCCCAATCCTCTGGCTTCCGGCTACTCTTTGCTGTGTTATACATCTTTTCTTTTAGTAATATTCTATCCCTAACTTCTCTTGTCAGCCACGGTTGCCTCCTACTCCCCTTAGAATCTTTCTTCCTTTTTGGAATGAAATGATCCTGCTTCTCCCGGATTATGCCCAGAAATTCCTGCCATTGCTGCTCCACCGTCATTCCTGCTAGGATCCCTTTCCAGTCTACTTTGGCCAGCTCCCCTCTCATGCCTTCATAGTCCCCTTTGTTCAACTGCATCACTGACACTTCCGATTTAACTTTCTCCTTCTCAAATTGCAGATTAAAACTAATCATATTATGATCTAAAACTAATCATATTATGATCAATACCTCCAAGCGGTTCCTTTACCTCGATTTCTCTTATCATATCTGGTTCATTGGACAACACTAAATCCAGAATTGCCTTTTCTCTGGTCGGCTCCATTACAAGCTGCTCTAAGAATCCATCTCGGAGGCATTCTACAAACTCTCTTTCTTGGGGTCCTGAACCAACCTGATTTTCCCAGTCTACCTGCATATTGAAATCCCCCATCACCACAGTGGCATTACCTTTGTTACATGCCAGTTTTAACTCCTGCTGCAACTTACACCCTACATCCCGGCTACTATTTGGGGGTCTGTAGATAACACCAATTAGTGTCTTCTTGCCTTTACAATTCCTCAACTCAATCCACAGTGACTCTACCTCGTCAGTCCCTATGTCTTCCCTCGCAAGGGACTGAATTCCATCCCTCACCAGCAGAGCTACCCCCCATCCTCTGCCCACCTGCCTGTCCTTTCTATAGGATGTATAACCCTGAATATTAAGTTCCCAGGCCCGATCCTCCTGCAGCCACGTCTCAGTAATCCCCACAATGTCATATCTACCAACCTCTAACTGAGCCTCAAGCTCATCTACTTTACCTCTTATACTTCACGCATTCATATACAATACTTTTAATTCCTTACGCATCTCACCTTTTACATCGATCCCTATTACACTTGGCCATACTCTCTTATCCCTTAGTGAGCTTCCTTTCCCAATAATTCTGAGGTCATTAACCATCCCTTTACTCTATTTCCCTTTAACTCCATCCTCGACTATCCCATTTGACACCCCACCCCCCTTATTCAGTTTAAAACCACCCATGTAGCAGTGGCAAACCTGCCTGCCAGAATGCTGGTCCCCCACCTGTTAAGATGCAATCCGTCCCTTTTGTACAGTTCCCCCTTACTCCAAAACAGATCCCAGTGATCTAAGAATCTAAATCCATGCCATTTTTATGATTATGACTTTATAAATTATGACTTTATGTCAATTATACACGGCCGTGGTGTGGCCATATTATTTTTTTGGCCCTTTTTACCAGAAGGAGTATATTTGCTATTGAGAAAGTGCAACAAAAGTTCACCAAAATGAAGTCTGGGATGACGAGACAGTTTTACAAGGAGAGATTAGAATAACAAGGTCTGTTACATTATTGTTTAGAAGAAACAAAAGGTATATTATTGAAATCTATGAAATATTGATCGGGTTCAACAGGTTCGATATAATAGGATGTTTCCCCCTGTCTGTTGTATCAAGAACAAATTTGTGTAGAAATGAATGAAAAGATAATTGAATTTCTTCAGATCTCCAACCAGATCTTTGGCTGAACCTCTAAGGAAATGAAAATCTGAAAATAATTATATTAACTTTTGTGGGGCAGATACTGCATATTACATTCACTGGCCAGAAACATGAATGTGTCTAAAGCCAGCAAACTCTCATGCCCCATCCAAAATCTTCCCACAACCATCGCTGCCTAGATCAATACATTTTCTTTTGAGATGTTGACAAATTAGCACAAAGGATTTGGTGTGGGTTGAGATAGAAATAGTTAAAGGGTTCTAGGAAAGGTTTCCTCATCACCACCACTTGTTCAGAACAGATATCATCACACTACCACTGCAGTTCGTACCCCCAAAATCCATGTGAATACCTCCCTCCAGCTCCCTGTTCCCACTATTAAGTTCCAAATTGACGTGTAATATCAAAAAGTTCATAACCTGACAAGAGAAGGAACAAAGAAAAACTGAGAAGTGATAGTTATCAATGCAGATTGATTACATGCCCCCATCTACGTCCCACCTGCCTGCATTTGGCCCATATCCTTCTTAACCTATCCTGTCCATGTACCTGTCCAAATGTTTTGAAACATTGCAAGAGTTGCAGACATTGCAATTATCTCCTGTGGCAACTTGTTCCATATACCTATGTTTAAGAAAGAACTGCAGATGCTGGAAAATCGAAGGTGGACAAAAATGCTGGAGAAACTCAGCGGGTGAGGCAGCATCTATGGAGCGAAGGAAATAGGCGACGTTTCGGGCCAAAACCCTTCTTCAGACTGATGATACACAATAGACAATAGGTGCAGGAGTAGGCCATTTGGCCCTTTGAGCCAGCACCGCCATTCAATGTGATCATGGCTGATCATCCCCAATCAGTACCCCTTTCCTGCCTTCTCCCCATATCCTCTGACTCCACTATTTTTAAGAGCCCTATCTAGCTCTCTCTTGAAAGTTTCCAGAGAACCTGCCTCCACCGCCCTCTGAGGCAGAGAATTCCACAGACTCATCACTCTCTGTGAGAAAAAGTGTTTCCTCGTCTCCGTTCTAAATGGCTTACTCCATATTCTTAAACTGTGGCCCCTGGTTCTGGACATCCCCCAACATCAGGAACATGTGAGGGTGAGGGGGCGGGAAGAAGAAAGGAAGAGGAGGAGCCAGAGGGCTAGAGGGAGAGCTGAGAAGGGGAGGAGACAGTAAAGACTACCTGAAATTAGAGAAGTCAATGTTCATACCGCTGGGGTACAAACTGCCCAAGCGAAATATGAGGTGCTGCTCCTCCAATTTCCGGTGGTTCTCACTCTGACCATGGAGGAGGCTCAGGACAGAAAGGTCGGATTTGGAATGGGAGGGGGAGTTGAAGTGCTGAGCCACCAGGAGATCAGGTTTGTTATTGCGAACCGAGCGGAGGTGTTCGGCGAAGCGATCGCCAAGCCTATGCTTGGTCTCACCGATGTAGATCAGCTGACATCTAGAGCAGTGGATGCAATAGATGGGATTGGAGGAGGTGCAGGTGAACCTCTGTTGCACCTGGAAAGACTGCATGGGTCCTTGAATGGAGTCAAGGAGGGAGGTAAAGCGACAAGTGTAGCATCTCCTGCGGTTGCAAGAGAAAGTGCCCGGAGATGGGGTGGTTCGGGTGGGAAGGGACGAATGGACCAGGGAGTTACAGAGGGAGCGGTCTCTGCAGAAAACAGAGGAGATGGGAAGATGTGGCAAATGGTGGGGTCATGTTGGAGGTGGCGAAAATGACGGAGGATTATTTGTTGTACGTGACGACTGGTAGGGTGGAAAGTGAGTACTAGGGGGACTCTGCCCTTGTTACGAGTGGGGGGATGGGGAGAGAGAGCAGTGTTACGGGGTATCGAATAAACCCTGGTGAGAGCCTCATCTATGGTAGAAGAGGGGAACCCCCGTTCCCTGAAGAATGAGGACATCTCCGATGCCCTGGTGTGGAACACCTCATCCTGGGAGCAGATGCGGCATAGACGGAGGAATTGGGAATAGGGGATGGAGTCCTTACAGGAAGCAGAGTGGGAAGAAGTGTAGTCCAGATAGCCATGGGAGTCAGTGGGTTTATAGTGGATGTTGGTCAGAAGTCCATCACATGCGATGGAGATAGTGAGGTCCAGAAATGGTAGGGAAATGTCAGAAATGGTCCAGGTGTATTTGAGTGCCGGATGGAAGTTAGTGGTTCCATCCGGCACTCAAATACAGCTGGACCCCGTGACGTTGCTCTCTCTCCCCATCCCCCCACTCAAAACAAGGGCAGAGTCCCCCTAGTCCTCACCTTCCACCCTACCAGCCGTCACGTACAATAAATAATGCTCCATCATTTTTGCCACCTCGCTGTTTCTTTCGAGGTTCAGCCAAAGATCTGGTTAGAGATCTGAAGACAGTCTTTACTGTCTCCTCCCCTTCTCAGCTCTCCCTCTAGCCCTCTGGCTCCTCCTCTTCCTTTCTTCTTCCCACCCCCCCACCCTCACATCCATATACCTATCACCCTTTGTGTAAAATAGTTGCACCCTCAGGTTCCTAATAGAGATGATAGAGGTAACTGATAGCAGCTTTCAAAATTATGAAAGGGGTTTGTCTTTCGAGATACAGCGCGAAAACAGTCCCTTCAGCCTACCGAGTCCGCACCGACCAGCGTTCCCCGCACATTAACTCTATCCTACACAAACTAGGGACAATTTACACATGCACCAAGGCAATTAGCCTACATATCTCTACGTCTTTGGAGTGTGGGAGGAAACAGAATATCTCGGAGAAAACCCACACGGTCACGGTAAGAACATACAAACTCCGTACAGACAGCACCCGTAGTCAGGATCGAACCCGTGTCTCCAGCGCTGTAAGCACTGTAAGGCAACAACTCTACCGCTGCGCCACCGTGACCAGGTTGAGCAGTTAATCTGCAGAAAGAATTACTTCATCCACAGAACAATACAAAAAATAAGATACTTAAGTGCAAGATAGTTATTCATGGATCTCAAAGGGAAATAAGGGAAATGAAAGTAGTGCAGCCGTCTCACATATAAGGCAAACTTTGTTTATCCTGACCTCCAGTGCTGTCGATGTGGAGTTTTAACATTCTCCCTATGAGAAGGTGTGTGTCTCCAGTTACTCCTGGTCCCACCAATTCCCAGAATGACCACTATAAATTGTCCCTGGTTATTTGGGTGGTGAGGAGAAACAATGGGCTGGTAATTGGGATGCAAGAATCCAGATGTTGCAATCTTGATCAAAAGACAAAGTGCTGCAGGGGTTTGAAGAAGGGTCCTGACACGAAACATCTATTAAAAGCTGCATGTGGGAGAACAAGTTTCAGGGAAATTAAGGAAATGGGAATAAAAGCTTGAGTTGAAAGTCCTCGTCCTGTTGCAAGGTAATACGAATGGCATAAACAGAATGGAAAGAGACTTTTGTGGAGTGTAAATACCAGTATAGTTTGCCTGGCTGAGTGATCCATTGCATTTATATTCTGTGTCATTCTTTATAGTTCAGAAAAAAATTAGCTAGAGTGTATCCTTGAAAGGTTGTTCTCTTCTTCAGTCCGTCAAGTCATACTGATTTAAATTCTGGCGTTGTTTACCAATGTGACCTTCTATAGTTTACAGCACTCTGTATTTCTCCAATTCTGCACATGAACAGTTCAAAATCCCATTATGCGCATCTTTGAACATTTTGGAAATAAAAGTCCGTATGAAATGGTCTCTTGATGTGCTCGCAACCTGTTCTCGTATGGTCAGGAGAAATATCTCCCCACTGACTCTACTGCCCAGCTGCTAGACTTTAACTCATTTGCCCAATTCCATACTTAACCAGAGTTTAAATGTATAAATTCCTCTCTGTCTATCAATCTTTGATCTCTGTAATATTCTCAGCCCAACTCCCTCTCGACACTTCACCAACGATAGCTCTTTATGGTTATGGTTATGTTGCCAACATTGGGAAGGACATCTCACTCTTCCGGTCTCTATCTGTACTGGCTATTACTGTCTGTCATCACTTTGAATCTGTATTTCTCTGTCTGTTAGTGTAGTCTGGCCCAAGAACAGCCTTGCTAATGACAACATTACACAGAGGTAGAAATGAATGTGCATTTATCTGCCACATTTGGGCACATCCAGACAAATGTACCCATTCCTTCATCCATCTTCTCTGATGCAGAAAGCTAACTTGTTTTATCTCTTTCATGATTTCAGACTTAAAACATTAACCATTTATTTTTCCATAAATGTGGAGTTTCTCACATTATCTGTTTTGTTCATTTTAATTTCAGATTTCCAGGATCTGTGGGTTTTACATAATCACAGATAATTTGGTTAGTGGCATATTATTGTCATGTCTACCGAGATACAGTAAAAAAGTTTGCATGCTATCTAGTCAAATCATACGCGAGTACTGCAGGTAAAACACAAGTGCACAACATAGAGTTTCAACGTAACAGCTACAGGAAAACTTGAGAGAAACAAAGTGCAGATACAAAAAGTGTAAGGCCTGCATTGAGGTGGGTTGGGAGATCAGGACTACACAATTAGCTTGAAAGGGCTCCATTCAATAGTCTGATATTAGCAGTAAAGAAGCTGGTCCTGAATCTAATGCCATGTGCTTTCAAGCTTTTGTATCTTCTACCTGATGGATGAGGGTAGAAGCTGTGAATGCTTTTGATTATGGCTGCTTTCCTAAGGCAGCGCTGTAGATGAACCCGATGGTGGTGGTGAGGGGGGGGGGGGGCGGGGGTGGGGGAAGATAGGTTTGTGTCCCAGACTGTGTTGCATTTGCAACTATCTGTAATTTCTTGCTGTCTTGAGCAGTTGCCAAACCAAGTCAGGCTTTGCACCCAGGATGATGGGATCAATCAGCCATGCCCTAAGACAGCCCTGTGGAAACTCCGGTACAAGCGTATTAATCCCAGCCAGTTTCAGCCGCCTTCACAATGACAATATTTTGGATCATAAAGTCAAAAGCAGGAACTTTGTTGACTATTGCACAATATTCTATTCCGTTCACCACTCCTCAGAGAGCTCACGGGATGCGCCACAAAGCGGATTGATCAGTGGGCCGAGAACAACGCGGTGGGTGGGCTGCAGAGAGTGAAGAAGGACTTGGCTGGAGGGCGGTGCTACTGAAAGCAAAGAGGGACCCAGTGGCACGGGAGAGGGAGGGTAGGTGCTGAGAGTAAAGAGGGACCGGCAGAGATGGGGGGCTGCTGAGAACAAAGAAGCCGCCTGGCGACAGGCCTGGTTCGCCGCTGCAAGAAAATAAGATTGTACTAAATGTTCTGAAATGTTGTTGGCGCTGGAAATGTGGTGAATCTTTGTGTACTGCCTAGGTGAAGTCTACTGTATGATTTCACTGGATTGTATGCAACATACAAAGAATTTCACTATACCTATGTACATGTGACAGTTAAGTATCATTGAAATTAAAACAGTCTATGTCTGGATGCAGTAAGATGCAGCACCATCAGGACACGGCCTATACATTTCCAGGAACATTTGTGTCGCAAAAGTGCCAGACAATTACCTCTCCAGAGAGAGTCTAACCAGCAACATGCAGCGGATTTACAACCATTGACCAGAAACTCAACCCGAGCATCCTCATAAGCTTAGAGACTGCATGTGCAACTGTATAATCACCTTCTAATTCCTCAAAGCCTTTTCACTGCTTATGAGCTAGAAGCAAAGAGAGCAAAAGCATTTGGGGAACACCTTCACTGGACATATCAGAGTTATTCAAGATGAATAACCATCTTCAAAGGGCAAATAGGGATGATCCATAAATATTGGTTTTAGGCAGATGGTCACATCCTATAAAGTGAATGACAAAGTATTGGCAGGCATTTCAGGATGGAGTTGAAGATTTGTGAATGGGCCCTTGGAAAGGTTAGGGCTCACAGCACAATGAGAAATCCACAGAGGGAATCCCGTACAACACACTCTTACAAATTGGGACTTTATTCATCTGGGTAGGAATGAGGTGCCTTAACTCCATCTGAATAACCTTTGCCAGCTAATTGGGTATGGACAAGGATGACAGATGCTTTGTGATTTTGTCACTCACTCCAGCGGGGTGCATGCATAATATAGGATTATTTCAGAGCAATGACAATTAGTGTCATAAAATTATTCCAACTGGAACACAAATCACCATGTGCAGTGAAAATACTTTGAACAGTAGCTTGTTGTTACTGTATTTACCAATCAGCCAACAATAGGGTCAAATGGTGAAGGAAGGCAGGTCAAGCAGAATCTTCAATTCCCACATTAGGTCTGCACTTAGTTTATAATTAAAAAAAAAAAATTTTATGCTGAAGCCAGGTAACCAGTTCTGATAAATGGACCCAAGAGGTCTACTTTGAGATAGAGGGCTGGTTTTTGAGGCAGGATTTCAAAAGGTAATGGGATTATTTTTGGTGCTACTTATAACCTTTTCCTCTTCTGTGTAATTAGAAATCAAATATATACTTCAAACTGAAATGCCTCCGAGCATAGCAGAGTGCTCAATATCAATGCTTATTCACCCTCAGTTTTAAAATGATTGTAAAGATCACATCTTTCTGTAGCATTGCTCCCCTCTCTGTCTCTTTCTCCTGCCCAGCAACCCACCAAGATTTCAATACATCTCCTTGATCTTATGGGCATCTCCAATTTCTATTCATCCACTAATAGTGGCTGTGTGTCTTCTACCTAAAATCCACCTTAAAACCTGTTTGTAGGAACTTAGTCATACAGCACTCTAACGGGTCCTTTGGCCCAACTCATCCATACTGACCAAGATGTTCCATCTAAACTAGTCCCATTTGGCCCATATCCCTTTAACCTAAACATTTAAACCTATTATGCCAACATCTGTGCAATTTGCTATCAAATGACTCTCATTGCAGTATGTTGGGAGATGCTACTTTATGAAAGATACTCTGTGGAATCTGCCTTGGATCGATTAATATGCTTATTTCTCCAAACCTAGTGTTTCACAGACAGAAAATCACTGGTTCTTTGTTCATGTTACAATTACCCTGCTTCCATAAGCCAACTCTCAAGCTTGTGTTTAATTCCTTTTCATTAAACACACCTCATTTCTGAAAAAAATTCACGTAATAACGACAACAGCAGGTAGAACATGTTAAAACGTTACAGCAATTAGATTTAGGAAATTCCTCATCAGTGTGGCACTGCAGGCAATGTAAAAATGCTCAAAATGATTCATGTTTTTTTTAATTGCCTGAGGAGTTCATAAAGAAGGGGGTCACCATCTTTAATTTTAAACTGCTTTGAGCATAAAGTAAGGAAGCACTTTACCATGAAAAGGATAATGGAAACACAAAACTCTCCTTAAAAGTTAGAATCAATTGAACCATTAAATAAAGTTAATAGAGTTCTGTTTGTTTGTTCAAACCGCAAGGTATAGATAGCAAACAGGTTGTGAGGAACAGCAGGGACTAATGGATAGTCCGAGCAGGATCGAGGGACTGAATTGTTCAAACCGCAAGGTATAGATAGCAAACAGGTTGTGAGGAACAGCAGGGACTAATGGATAGTCCGAGCAGGATCGAGGGACTGAATTGCCCCCCCCCCCCCCCCCCCCTCCTGCTGCTGAGCTCAGTTTGCAAGCTGTAGGCTTGTTGCTATTAATTATGGTGGATGAGAATGTTGCAGTCGAGAGACCTCATCAAACAAAAGCTCTCTTACATAGTTTCCTCAGAGTTTGGTTGCTGTGAATTAGATGTTGCTTCAGTGCAACATAAAAGAGCAAGGGGAAGAGAAAAGTCAGCCTGATAGCAGATCTGGTCCTTACCGGCACTGACAAGAAGCAGCTAACGACACCAGTAGTTTAGCTAGAACACACAATAATCAAATAAGACAGATCTTATTCTGACAGAAAGCACTTACAGCTCTGAATAAAAGAATGCAATTTTATACAATTGCATAACCCGCATCAGTGGATGTCAGCTAACAGATTTCTGACAGATAATTACAAAATCATAATTCATCAATGACAAATCTATCAAATACGTTCATGACATCATCAATAGTGAGAGCAAAACTCCAGCAGTTTCCAATCAGATTCGGAGCATTACATTATTTCCTTAATTCTGCTGTCAGACCTGTATCATTTGCTGTGATCAATGGTCTTCTGTATTCAATAATGTGAGTTTGCAAAACTTGCTGAATTAGGATCCACTGTG
>CM075988.1:27140242-27298837 GCA_038087875.1 Malacoraja senta
CTGTCATCCATATCCGAAAAGACGGATGTTGGCTGGTTTCAGTTTTGGCGATCCGATCCTCTCCCAGATGTCCTGACCCACTAGCGACACAGCCGCACCAGTGTCCACCTGGAACTGTAGATCGACGTTCGAGACCCGCAGTGAAATCCTCGTCTTGTCGGTGATCGTAGACACACCGAGCACTTCAGTAGGAATGGCCTCCGCGATTTGGTCGACTGTGTTTTGCACTTTCTTGCCCTTTCTCAGCTTTCCTATGGATTGACACACTGCCTGGAGATGACCTTTTCAGTAACAGGCATAACAAACGGACTTGATATACGGGCACTCACGGTGATGATGCGCAATCAAGCCACACTGGTAGCAGGGTTTCGATGCTCCCCCCTCGGGGGAACGGCTCTTCTGAAACTGTCCCACCTTCTCCGAATTTGCTCTGGGTCGATCAGGTGGTTTCTGGCGTTGCGGACTAGTCTGACGAACTGTATGCACCTCCTGAGGGAGCTTCGACGCTGTTTCGCCGGCCATTTTGTGCAGTTCTTTACTCACCAGCTCGGCCATCTTAGCACACTGCAGCACATTCTTCAATGAGGCGTCCGATTCCTTGAGAATCGCCTGCTGGATGAATGCGTGCCTGCAGCCCATGACCAGTCTATCCCGCAACGCATTGTCTTGGCACTTTTCGCAGCATTGAGTTTTAAAATCACATGCCTTTGCCTTGGTGCGAAGTTCGGCAAGAAATTCGGTAATCGATTGCCCTTCCTGTTGCACTGTTCTGTAGAAATCAAGGCGATCTGCGAGGAAATTTCGACTTTCTTCGAAATGCACCTGCAAAGCCGTTTCTGGAGACATTGATGAACACAAGAGAGCCTTCTTCCTCTGGTCAGTCGTAATTGCCATACTTTCTAAATAAAACTCAGCGCGCATTAAATACGACGACCACCTTTCTCGCTCGGGATCGAAATGATCGAATTGCCGAGACGTTAGTTTGAGTTCTGTTTTTTTTAATGAAAAATAGGCTCTTATCTGGGTCTTTGGATGCAATCTGAAGTATCCCACTCCTAACACCACTTTCGTGTTCGTTTTCTAGGTCTGAGAGTCTTTAATTTACAACAGAAGTCTTTAGTGCTTTACTCAATGCTGGCACTCAAGACTACTCAAAATGGCTGCACACACACACACAGGCAGAGGAGAACTATATACAAAACATCTCCCTTTGTCCTCCCACCCCACACAGTCCACCAAACATCACACACACAGATAATATATAATAATCAAAAGTACAATAAATAACCTTGATACGAGGTAACCATAACAGTGCAACAATCGGAGTCCATAATGTGACCAAAGACAATCCTTCCAGATGGGCTAATCCATTGTGATTTTATGCATCTCTTTGCTCCAGAGAAAACAAGCCCTTTCCACCCAGTCTTTTTATCATGGATAAAATTCTACAATCCATATCACCGATCCCCAAATCTTCCCTGCTTTCTCTCTTATGCTATTGCATCCTTACTGCAATGTGGTAATTACAATTGAACACAATACCACAGCTATGGGCTAACTCAGTATGTTCACACCTTATCATGTCCATGACTGTGGTATTGAGGGCAAAGTTTGAATGTTCAATCACTGGTCCATGATGAATAAAATAATCCCATTGGATTTCTATATGTGGAGAAAAGACATTGAAGAAAGATCAGGAAATGATAGTGTTAAGAATAACAATGTTGAAGGTTATGCAAGTGTTTAGTTTATGTGAGAAAGAACTGCAGATGCTGGATAAAATTGAAGGTAGACACAAAATGCTGGAGTAACAGCGGGTGAGGCAGCATCTATGGAGAGAAGGAATGGATGATGTTTTGGGTCGAGACGCTTCTTAGCTTAGTTTGTTTTACTTGTACTGAGGTACAGTGAAAAGCATTTGTTTGCAAGCTATCAAGTGAGAGAAAATATTCCACATGAATACAATCAAGCCATCCACGGTGCTCAGATAAAGAGATCAACATTCAGTGCAAGATATAACATTGAAGTCTGATAAAGTCCAATCAAAGTTCTCCAATGAGGTAGTTGGAGGTCAGGTCTGCACTGATACAGCTGAGAAGAAACTATTCCCAAATCTGGAGCTATATATTTTCAAACTTCTGTACGTTTTGCCTGATGGGAGAGGAGAGAAGAGGGAGTATCCGAGGTGAGAAGATAATGAAAGTAAAGCCGAGAGTAAATCTCTGGAAAGTAAAACATTGGAACTATTCAGTGGGTCAGACAGCACCGTGGAAAAAGAAACAGAATTAATGTTTCTGGGAAAAGACCATTCATCTGAAGTGGGAAAAGTTGAAGATAAATGAATGCTTTATACTGGAGAGCAGCCAAGAGACAGGAAAGAAAAGACAAAGTTGGAAGGCAGGAGTGATTGCGTGATCGTCAGTGGTGGAACCAGCTGAAAGAGGGGAGACCAGTGAACAATGTAAGGTGTCAGGAGAGGAACAAAATCTGAAACTACCAGAATAAAGTAAACAAATAAACCTAACTACTGGAAATATGAAATACAAGTGAAGATTCAATGTTTTACAATGAACTGCATATGTTGATTTACTAAAGAAAGACTCAGAATTCTGGAGTAACTCAGCAGGTAATAATAATAATAATAATCATTTTATTTACTGGCGCCTTTCTAAAACCCAAGGACACCTTACAATGCATAGAATCACAACAAAACAAAAAAACACATAATCGGAATAAATTAAATTTAAAATAAATAAATAAATAAATAGATAAATAAATAAATAAATAAAAAAGAGGTAAGCAGCATCCCAGGAGCATTTCAGGCTGGGACCCTGCTTCAGATTTAACTTTATGTTTTACTCGCGTTTCTAGCATCTGCAGTATTTTATTTTTGAACATTAATTGGGCAGAGTCTGCATGTTAAAGGGCTCCACAATGTAAGGATGCCGAGACTCTGGGGAAAGTACAAAAGTGTAATGACAGGGTTTCTAATGATCAAAGAAGTGTGACTATGGTACCGAAGCTCTTTTGTTGAGAGCAGGGAATGCCATGGGGCGATCGATTGGAAGAATCTAAAATTACCAGGCTGAATGGCAGGGTGGATGCAGGGAGGATGCTATCAAATACTTTAGAGAAGAGGTTAAAATTCACAGTTTGGCTGAAATAAATAGCAGAGATATGTTTAAAGGAAACCCTGAGGTAGAAATGGAATAAAGAGCAAAACTATGAAAACTTTAGATGGTAAAAATCTAAAATAAAACACTCAGTTGGCAAGAGAAATGTAAGTAATATTCTGGCCAAAGACCCTGCAGCAGATCTGGAATAGAGTTATTTTTAAGTTACAGGAAAGGTGGGGCAGGAATTAGTGTGACATAAGGGAATATGTCTGACGGGGTGAGGCCAGGATTGGTTTGGCACCAATCTGCTGATGAAGCCATCGGCTATCGAAATGGGAGTGGACCACAGGACTCAACTCTGGAAAACGAGGGTCAATTCTTGAACAAGTGCTTGTATTGAATTGTACATGTTTGGTCCCCTCTCAATTGTCAGCATGTAAATTTAATGATTGGCACAGAGCTCCAAATTTCAGATGTACATCATGGAAAAGCAGCTCTGATTTGAGAGTAAAAGTGTGCAACAAACATAAAGAGCCATTTGCTATTTGCTGAGGATCTATCATGACCTGAAAATCCTTCACTACAATCATTTAAAATATTCCATTAGAATTAAATTTGCTGTTGGAGGCTGGTAATGTTATAAATGATGCTGATACACATTAAAACAGCATAGGTACGCTTTCTCCATTCTACCTGTCAAAAGTGCTGTGAAAATTGTTAATTAAAATTCAAATAATATGACATCAGGTGCTTAATCAAAAATGAAATTCTTTCATGCATAATCATTTATGCAAATAACTATTTCACTTTATCTTCTGACTTAATTGTACTCAAAGCAAGGAATATTTATATATTTAAAATATGTGAAAGGTAGTCACACTGAAATAATTAATTAAGTTGTATAAATGGGTGCAATGGTGCGAATATTGTACTGCGAACACAGGCAACATGGTGGTGCAGCCATAGAGTTGTTGCCTCACAACGCCAGAGAGCTGGGTTTGATCCTGACTACGGATGCTGTCTGTAAGGAGTTTGTACGTTCTACCTGTGACCACATGTGTTTTCTCCGGGTGCTCCAGTTTTCCTCCACATTCCAAAGATGTGCAGATTGGCTTCTGTAAATTGTCGCTAGTGTGTAGGATAGAACTATGGGTGTGTATGGGTAATCGTGGTCTGCGCGGACTCGGTGGTCCCAAGGGCCTGTTTCCACGCTGTATCTGTTAAAACTATAACATCTTTAACACGTATTGAAAGGAAATATAACACATTATTTTTTTATTTTGTCTTCTCAATCTGTGTTGTTATTGAAAGGGAGACCATCTGATGAGTGGCATGATCCTAAGATCCTAAGGTTCACTGGATCTGTTCCAGCCCTGGAGCCAGATCCATCTCAAGTTTACACCAGAACGGGCATCATGAGGTTTCAGCATTGACACCATGGGAGCAGCAGTAAGAAACTAGAGAGAACAGATCATTGCCATTTGTACCACACCTTATCATAGCTTCAAAATATCTCAAGTTGCATCGTGGTCCGTGGACCTTTGAGCCCACAACATCTCACAAGCACTAAAGTGACTGTTGACCAGTTACACCAGTTCCTTTGGAGGTTCTGCATGTGTGAGGAACTCCATGGGATTCCCAGGCAGCAAATAACATGGATGGGAAATTAAATGGTGTTTAACTTTACCTGCAGGATGTTGATCTCAGTGGTGAAAACATGTGGTGAGTGGAGTGGGGGTGATATACACTTCCTTCAGTCAGAGGCATTGCACATGGCGGAAAGCAACATTCAAACATTCATCTTCACTTTAAAATTCCATGCTATTGCCTTAGAGTCCATCGGGCAAGTGTTGTAAATTACTGATGTTTTATGCCCAATTGCATGAACTGTATCCAAAGAGAGGAAATTAGATGAAAATATGTCAAAAGTCAAGAGGAGCCAAACTAAAGTAAACTTGATTGTAAATTCTCAGCTGCCTTCAAACTTTGAAAAAGAACCATGTGATCAGGATCAGAAATAAACTAGCACTCAGTCTGAAGAAGAGTCTCGACCCTACACATTGCTCATTCCTTCAGTCTGAAGAAGTCTCGACCCAAAAAAATCACCCATTCCTGCAGTTTGAAGAAGAGTCTCGACCCGAAACCTCACCCGTTCCTTCTCTCCAGAGATGCTGCCTGTCCTGCTAAGTTACTCCAGCATTTTGTGTCTACCTTCAATTTAAACCAGCATCTGCAGTTTTCCTACACAAGGTGTTGTAGAGTGTTGGCACAAGGCTATCTCCTTGCCTGACACTAGAGGGTGCTACATTACTGTTCCGAGTCTGAAGAAGGGTCTCGACCTGAAACGTCACCCATTCCTTCTCTCCCGAGATGCAGCCTGTCACGCTGAGTTACTCCAGCATTTTTTGTCTACCTTCGGCTCAGCACTCAGTCTATTTTTAAGCGACTCATCCTCTTGAATGTTTCTGTCCAACTGTGCAGCCTTGGACCACATTTGACAATAGACGATAGACGATAGACAATTGATGTAATTCCCTGCACTTTCATACATTCATTAGATTGGGCATTTCTAATGGAAATACATATGGAGATCAGATAGGTAAAAGTATCAGACTTAATCTACTAAATCTATTTAAGATTTTGGCTATATTATTGGGTTAATTATTTTTTTGTGATAAAGAAGGAAGGGATATTTATAAAATATCATTGGAAGATGTCAGAATTTGTTACAGGTGCCTTGAATGGAAAAGTGTAGTTGGGAGTAGTCATCTCTGTGAAGAGATATGTTTCAATGGCCTCGTCGTGATCTTGCATCATGCAAAACCACTTTACAGCCAATGAAGTATATTTCAAAAGTAGTTTCTGTTATCAGTAGTGTGAGGGCGAGTTTATGTTCAAACTATATCAAACAGCAGAATGAAAATGACCAGATAGTTTTGTTTTGTGTGACACTGATTGAGGGGATAACTATCAGTCAGGACATTGAGGTTGCCTCCTCTGCTAATCTTCAAAAAATTCCATGCTATCTTTTCCTGATGGGAAGAATAGGGCTGTAATGTAACGTGTCATCCAAAAGACAGCATCTCCACTTTGTGCAACACTCACCTTGTACTGCACTGCAATAACAACTGAGATTTATGCTCATAATTCTAGGGTGGGACGAACTCTCTAAATTATAACAATGGTGTTACCAGCTACACCATGACTAACACGTAATTTGAAGAGTATTTTAACAAGATCATGTGTGACAACACTTATTTACAGACACAAATTAGTAATTCTGCCAGATTAGCAGTATGTTATTACTGCTAATATTCCTGCTCCCGGTAATAGTCTCTAGTGCGTAGGATAAAACGAATGTACTGATGAGTGTGGTCAACATGGACTCAGTGGACTGATGGGGCCCATTTCCAAGTTGTATCTCTAAAGTAAACTCAAATTGCACGGTCTGTGAAACTCAGTGGTAGCAATGCTCGAAATGATCGACTGATTTCGTGCACCTACCATGTGTGTAATTATCCTCCACCTAAAATAATCTTCTGATGATACTACTTGGCCTTTATTCAAATGGCAGTTTTACTAAGTAAACTACAATCATCAGAGGACACCGGCAACTCATTGATCAACGTGGTGTTGCAAATAAAGCACATTTTAACTAACTTTTAACATTCACTTTGTGGTTTCCATTGAATTGCAATAGACGTCTTTTAAGTACTTCAGTGGTTGTGCAGCAGGGCAAGACCTGTAGTGGCCATTTGGCTGCCACTACAAGATCTATTCACTGTATATGCTGACATCTTTCAGAATATTATAATTATCGTATCTTGCAAAGGAGAAAATATTTTCATATTATCAGAAACAAATTAAAATTAATAACTTTTAAAATAATAACAAAATCAAAGTCATGAGCATGGACACAGTCCCTGCGGCCAACCAGGTTCACTCCAATCATCAAACTATTATTCACGCTAATCCTGCACTAATTCCAGTTTATTTTTTAATCACATTCCCATAAACTGCCCCCTGATTTTACCACTCCCATACAAAGTCTATTACCATGGGCAATTAACCTTCTAATCCACATGCCTGGGATGTGGAAGGAAACTGGAGCATCCGGAGGAAACTCAAGCAGGGAGGACAACAGGAGAGATTAGTGAGACCTGCAAATGGGAGTGTGATGTTGTAAATTTAACTCAAATTCCATGTTACTTTCTTAGAAACATGGAAAAATAGCTGCAGGAGTAGGCCATTCGGTCCTTTGAGCCAGCACCGCCATTCTATATGATCATGACTGATAATCTAAAGTCGATACCACATTCCTGCTTTTTCCCCATAATCCCTTGATTCCTTTAACCCCAAGAGCTAAATTTAACTCTCAGATGATTGAGTCTTGTACAATGTTTCTACTCTCAGCTTATTGATATATTTGCTTAACTACATCACACCAATAGTGTTTGCTCTTAATAAGACTGGATGAAACCACCCATTGAAATGAATCTATCTTGGATCAATTTGGCCAACAAGTGGGTAAGAAAAGGGAGTAAAATTAAAAACTAGATCTGGAGGAATGTCTAATAGGCAGCTGACGATTGCCTGTCTAACCATTGCTCAAAGTGAACCTGACCGTTTGTGGTGATTGTTCTGCAACCCGTATTTATCAGTGCCTTCACCACTTAAAGGACAGCCACAAACCCAAACAACATAAAACATGAAGGAATGGTTAATACATCAGGCTTTATGCCAGGTCTCTTGGCAACCATTAAGTCTCACAGCTGACTAGACAATGTTTAAAGATAATTTGTCACCCAGTCCTCGTCACTAAAATGTTTTAGCCGAGTAAAGGATGATTGAGTCTTGTACAATGTTTCTACTCTCAGCTTATTGACATGTTTGCTTAACTATATCACACTAATAGGGTTTGCCCTGTCAGCATATTGTCCTCAAAGATGTGTCTATCCAGTGCCATAGTTTGTAATTCAGGCGGTCAGATGTGGATTAGTGGCAGCCCTCACTCTCCTTGTACACAAGGTTGCCAGTCAATAACTCAGCCCAGAGCCTCAAACACAAAATCTATGGGGGGGGGGGGGGGGGGGGGGGGGGGGCTATACTGTCAGAAGTGCTAATGTCCTACTGGATGGCACACAACAAAAAAGATTTTCACTGTACCTCAGTACACATGACAAACTCAACTAAACTCAACTAAACTTTCGAATAAGGCATTAAACTCAATATGCACCGGATATAAATGATTCTATAACACCATTTTTAATAAAAGTAATTTTTATTGCGTTGGTCAATGTTTCCCTCTGAACCAAGTTATACGGTTGCTGAATTTGTGAGATGTAACTGCCTTCAAATTGGTTTCTGCAAATGTGATATCACAACCACGTCTGGGCTAAAAAGCATTTCATTGGCCGTGAACCACTCGGAGACAGTGTCATCACAGCTATCATGCAAAAGAAAGTATTTTTGTGCAGGGCTTTCCACATCATTTCAGAAGTCTTTTGTCATACAGAATAAACTCAAGATCTATGCTTTCTCGTCCAAAAAGTTGAACAATCCCATGGTGCCATTTGAAAGGCAATAGTGTTTCGCAATGTTTCATGTTATTGTCATTGCCAGCCAGGCTGAACATGGCTTGCTTGATTTCCCTGTCAAACAAGTCTGCTAATCATCCCATTGTTAATGGCAAGATTGATTTCATTCACATCATGTATCTGTAACTATCCTCCACTCACTGCATTGTTCTGGAGACATTTCTCTCCTTTTATTTTGCCAACACGTCGGTGAGACGATGACCAATACCTGCCTCGTGGGGTTTTTGAAATTCGTTACTGTATTTATTAATATGTCAACAGAAACCGCATTTTATCTTGTGAAGTGTTTCAAGGTGTTGGGTGGCTATTTAATGAAGTTATGTTGAACTTGTCATTGAATTGTGACTGTTCTATTCACACGGAGATCTCTCTTTGCCAAGGTGGTGGGAGAATGGAGATTCAGCAGGATCCACTGCAACATATTTGTCACGCTTGATGTCATGATGTGCACGGCCAGTATCCTTAACCTTTGTGCCATCAGCATTGACAGGTAATTTGTGTATTTATTACATATCTCTACAGTTGTAGGTATACTAATTGGCAGCTTGAAGTTTCCAGCAACGTATTAGGCCCATCTAGTGGTAAAAATATACAGTTGCAATTGTAACTGTGTGATAGAATACTGGTGCCTGGGATCATCGGTTTTTGAACCAATTCTCAGGGTTTGGGTATCAATGATAGGACCACGGTTTATCGCCCATCCCTATTGGCCTTGAGCTTTTGATATTCATGAACCAAAGATGATGTGACGGTGTGTCCTTTTTAAAGGGAATTAATGGTGAATGTATTGGAGTGGAACTGAAAACTGATTTCACAGAGAGAATGAGGTATCAAGTTGTATCCCGAGTTAAACTATTAGATTTGACAGCAGTCTCATTCTTAATGGTACTAGATATCTTTATATAATTTCCAAGCGTTTTAAAATGGTCAAACTAAATGGATGTTGAATTTTATGAGCCTCAGCTTTTCTCATCTTATCTGTTTAAAATAACATGAAGGTGTTGTTTGAGCATTATGTTAATTCCATTCATCACTTGCCCTTCGATGGACTGGAGATGAGTGAATGCCCAGTGGACCACGACATCAACTAGCACCAGCTGTACGTTTCAAACCATGCTTGACATCAAATGTCATAGAAACTGGGGCAGATGGGAAGATGATTACAGGCTGAACATGGAGACCATTTGCATTAGATAAATACTATCTGTGTTTATATCTAACACGAGAGCGCTCGGCAATCTAGAAAATGAATCAGTGACTCCAACGGATGGTTTGTGAGACTCAGACAATCTCATTCTCTGAGATCATCAGTCACTCGTTAATGTGTCAAGTATCAATAGGTAAAATTGGCTCCATCACCTCAGCAGAATGTGGCAGCACAGATCAATAGACAATAGGTGCAGGAGTAGGCCATTTGGCCCTTCAAGCCAGCACCGCCATTCAATGTGATCATGGCTGATCACTGATAGATGATGGAATATGATCGTCATTCCAAAGATCAAATTGGGGAGTTAGTGATAATTTAAATTAGTGGTAAGGTAAAGTTAGAAAAAAATGTTAATCTCATAGTGAGAGAGGGGAATGCAGCGCTAGCGATCTTGACTACCGGTGCTGTCTGTATGGAGTTTGCACGATCTCCCCGTAACCATTTGGGCTTCCTCTGGGTGCTTCATTTTCCTTCCACATCCCAAAGATGTAAAGTTTAATTGGCCTCATTAAATTGTCCCTAATGTTTGGGGAGTAGAAGGGAAAGTGGGATAACATAGAAATAGTTTGAATGGGTGATCGATGGTTGTCGTGGACTCAGTGGGCCAAAGGGTCAGTTTCAGTGCTGTATGTCTAATTTAATCTAAGAGATCAAACATTGAAGCAGGCGCCAGTTGCAGGTCATTCAATAACACTTTGCCACATTCCTACGAGAGTTTCAGACTCGCAATAAGAGAATTTTGTTTCCTGCAGGATTATCAAAAGTAAAGGTCCTTTTAATAACTATGTTTAAAAGCTAAAAGCTATAAATGCAATAAAAAATATTAAAGGCTGCATGAAATTGCACAAATGTCAATAGAAGTTTCTCAATAGGTGCTTGTTAAAGGCCACATGTAGTGATTATGTTCTCAAGATGCAATGATATATGATTACTGTTGGTAGGTTACATGGAAACAATTTTTTATCCCCCCAAGGATATTTTTTTCCAAGACTGCTTTTTTACTGCTTATCAATTTTCAAAGCAACTCCTAAGTGGTTGTCTAGCTCCCAATTAAAATGGTGTTATAACCAATTCATCCCAGGTAATAAAATACAAATACAAAAGGGCGGCATGGTGGCGCAGCGGTAGAGTTGCTCTCTCACAACACCAGAGACCAGCGTTCCATCCTGACTACAAATGCTGTCTATATAGAGTTTATACATTCTCCCTGTGACTGTTTTGGTTTTCTATGGGCGCTCTGGTTTCCTCCCACATCTTCCCAAGTTTGTAGGTTAATTGGCTTCTATAAACTGTCCTTAGTGTGTAGGATAGAACTAGTGTGAATGGGTGATCGCTGGTCGGCGTGGACTTGGTGGGCCCAAGTGCCTGTTTCCATGCTGTTTCTCTAAACTCTAAACTAAACTAAACTAAAACTAAATAGTCCTCCCTAATTCATAAATCACAGTATATCCAAATTCCTTAACAGGTAGCACTTCTTCACAAATCTGGAGCACTTTTCCACAGAAAGATTGTGCTTGGAACTGAGCAGAAACTGTCAAAGCAGTCACCGTACTAGAGGTTTCAAACCCAAACCAGATGGCCTTTAAAAAACAGATCAGCCATGATCTTCAGCAGATACACACAGAATGCTGGAGTAACTCAGCAGGTCAGGCAGCATCTCTGAAGAAAAAGGATAGATGACGTTTCAGGTCGGGACCCTTATTTAGACTCAAGGTTCTGACTCGAAACGTCACCTAGCCATGTCCTCTAGAGATGCTGGCTGACCTGCTGAGTTACTCCAGCACTTTGTGTCCATCTATGGTATAAACAAGCATCTGCAGTTCCTTGATCACATGATCTCTTTGTTCTGTTAAAATATGGCCAGTTTCAAAATAGCTGGTGGACGGACCTGTTATAATGGTTGAATGAGAATTACTTACAATTGATATAAAAAGCAGAAAACTGTTGATATTCTCAGCGGGTGGGGCAACAACTGTGGAGAAGGAAATGAAGTAATATTTCAGATCAGTGTCCCTTTATCAGAACTGTTCAGTTTTGGTCGACTACCTTTATCGGTTTCTGTTTTTATTTTAGATTTCAAACTTGTCAAATGTTTATGCTTTTTAAATATTTGCCTTCAATGATTGCTGCAAAATTAGACAGCACTAGAAAATCTAAATGTTATACAATCAAATGTTTAAAATGTGTTTGAGATTTTAAAAAATACGAAGCAAAATGGAGCAGAGTGAGCATAACTAAGCTAGCTGGGCATTAAGTTTTTGTCTTTTACTGTCTTATGTTGCAGGTACACTGCTGTTGCCATGCCAATGCTTTACAATACCCGGTACAGCTCCAAGCGCAGAGTCACCATCATGATCTCCATCGTCTGGGGCTTGTCCTTTGCCATATCCTGCCCATTACTATTTGGACTGAATGAGTCAGGTAGCTATAATGAGCTTTATTTCTTCCTGTCATAGAGTGATGATAGCAACCTATATGTAAATGTGCAGTCTCATTATGACATTTGATGTGACCAAGTGCCCTAGAGAGGACCAGGTGGGGCTTTTTGTTCATTAGTGTTCTTATTTTCTTATTTGAGATATCATTCTATCCTATGATTGGAACAAGTAAATGTTCATCGTTAAGAAACAATTACAAATTTGCTGGCAACTAAATAATTTTTTGTCTTGCCCACCACTGCAATGCCAAAGGCTAGTAATGGGGAACATTTAGGCTTAACCTTTGAATGGTATCCATATCTTAATGGTATCCATATCTTAATGGTATCCATATCTTTCAGTAAGGCATTTGACAAGGTTCTGCATGGTAAGCTGCTCTGGAAGGTTAGATCGCATGGGATCCAAGGAGAGATAGCTGAATGGATAGCAAATTGGCTCCATGGAAGGAAGCAGAAGGTGATGGTGGAAGGTTGCTTCTCGGACTGGATGCCTGTGACTAGTGGTGTGCCTCGGGGTTCGGTGCTGGGCCCATTACTGTTTGTCATATACATCAATGATTTGGATGAGAACATACAGGGCAAAAATGCAAGTTTACTGATGATACAAAAGTTAGTGGTTTTGCAGATAGTGAAGATGGTTGTGAATGATTGCAGCAGGATCTGGATCGATTGGCCAGGTGGGTGGAGGAATGGTTGCTGAAATTTAATACAGAGAAGTGTGAGGTGTTGTATTTTGGGAAGTTGAACAAGGGCAGGACCTACACAGTAAATGGTAGGCCTCTGGGTTGTGTGGTAGAGCAGAGGGGTCTAGGAGTACAGGTGCATGGAGTACAGCTATAGGGAGAGGTTAAGTAGGCTGGGACTATTCCATGGAGCGCAGTAGGATGAGGGGAGATCTTATAGAGGTGTACAAAATCATGAGAGGAATAGATCGGGTAGATGCACAGACCAGGTGCAGGCAAGTGGAACTAGTGTAGCTGGGACATTGTTGGCCGTTGTGGGCAAGTTGGGCCGAAGGGCCTGTTTCCACACTGTATCACTCTATGACTCTGACACATTAATACACCGTTTGCAAATGTGTCATGCGGGTCATTTCCTAAATGGCAAGTATGTTTTTCTTAAAAAACAATAAACAGATAGATCGGGTGTCAGAGGTTATGGGGAGAAGGGGTTAGGAAGGGTAGATAGATCAGCCATGATTGAATAGCAGAGTGGATGATGGGCCAAATGGCCTAATTCTACTCCTATTCCTTATGACCCAATGACCTTATGATCATTGTTTTCATTCACGTGCTTTCACTGCTATGTTTAAGATGAGTAGTTGGCTCCTTAAACTACAAGGCTGCAGGTTAGACTGAGATTGAGATTCAAGTAGGATTATCTTAAATAGCTCTTCTCTGGCTGGTTCGAACCCAATGGCCTCTAAATGCTGTGTGTTTCCATGATTTTATGAACAAACTTTGAGATCCAGTCCAGTGACATAAGACACTGGTGCATCAGTTAACCGTGCTGCCAGCTAATGTGACACCATTTCCATTCAGCTCAGCAATAACATGAGTTTCACTCTTGTCTCAGTGTCAGTCAAGGTGATCAAGTCTCACCTGACAGTCATGAATGTAAAATCTAGATCAGAGCTGGTCCCTAAGAAAGTATATAATGCTGTTTCTAGGTCAGCATGTTAAAGCTGAATTACACATCTCATCACCTTTTTGGACTGTCCTCCCGGGCATTGTCACGGTGTCAAGGACAAGCAGGCCTGGTGTAAAGGTCAAGCAGGCCTGGTGTAAAGGTCAAGCAGGCCTGGTGTAAAGGTCAAGCAGGCCTGGTTAAATATGAAAATACACAACCAACTCTGAAATTAATAATGGGAAAAAATACAATTTCTCAAAGCCATTTGATCATCTAGCTTAGAACAAATATTCTTCTTATATTAGGCGTTCCATTAGATTGCACATCAGTGAACAATGAGGATAACATCTGATTTATGAAAGTCAACATTCACTTAATGAATGTGGGAATAATCTTTGAATCATCTCTAAATCTCAGACACCAGGAATGATGCCACCTGTCTTATTCACCACCCCGAATTTGTCGTCTACTCGTCCATTTTCTCCTTCTTCATTCCCTTCATCGTCACGCTGTTGGTGTACGTGCAGATTTACGTGGTGCTGCGTAAAAGGAGAAAGCGAGTGAACACCAAGAGAAGCAACAGGTTTGAGTCGGAAATCCAGGCACCATTAAAGGTAAATAAGAACTTTCTATGTTCTTCTAAATTGTTTTGAGACAAGACAGTTTGTCCACATTTGTCCAGTTATTTTTCATACATTAGGTACAAGAGTGACAGTTTTAGATTCACGATCTGTAATTAGACTTCTAGAATCATACAGATTGACCACAGATGCAGGCCCTTCAGCCCACTAGGTCCATGCTGACCATCAATCACCATTTGTTACAATAATTCTTTCCTAACCCGTTTTCTTCTCCGCACTTTCTCAACATCTTTTTCCATCCTATCCCTTGCTGTCCTCTCTCACATACATGCTAGTGACAATTCACTGTGGCCAACCTACCTAGCAACTCACAGCTTTCTGACAAAAAATTCACATGGAAAACATGCAAACTCCACACAGACAGCATTGCAAACTCCAGCCAATTAAGCTGTGAGGAAGCTGTGAGGAAGCTGTGAGGAAGCTGTTTTACTAGTTGCACCATAGTTCCATGCAATTGTACATGGTATTCGAGGAAGAGCTGCATTGCTTTAGGTACATTATTTTAGACTGGAGCCTTCCACCTCCATATTCTAATGACATGTTTGCAAATTAAACGAATTCCTGTTGCACAGTTGGAAGAGGAGAGAATTCCCCTGATGTTCCAGGCAGGATTTTCCCCATGACCATTGTTACTAAGAACGCATCATATGCTCATTTATTTTATTTCTCTTTTTGAGATTTTAATTTTCACAAAAGTAGCATCCAATTTCCCGCTACAATTAAGCAAAGCATTTCATTTTGATGGAATGTTGTGCAGTCTAGCAAATATATCTCACTTCCAATCTCTTGGACAAGTATTTTGTATTTTAATACCTTATTACCTCTGCCAAGCTTAGAATTTAAATGGTGACCTGTTAGAAAACTGTATATGGAGAACCTCAAATGGAGGAATAAACATATTATTTTTGCATTTAGGATAAGTGCACCCATCCAGAAGACGTGAAGCTCTGTACAGTAATTGTGAAATCAAATGGGAGTTTCCCCACCAATAAGAGGAAAGTGGTGAGTGTCTATAGTTTGACCATGGTGTTGCCTTTGTGTAGTCACTCCCAGCCACCAGAGCTGCAAACAGCTGGAACTTATGTTGTTAATTACACATTAGTATGGGTCACCCAGTGCCAACTTCAGGGACTCACCAGCTGCTTGTTTTGGTTCTCCTGCATCACAATAAGCTAAGATTTAATCTTAGGTAAGCACGGGCTGAACCAATACTCTTCTGGACAAACTAACATAATTTGGGAAAACTTTCTACTAATGGGCTGCTGCCTAGTCAGAGCATCTCATCGAGATGAAATTGATCCTTCTTTCTGATTCCTTTGTTAGACATAATTCTCTAAAAGTTGAATCATAGAATGGGATAGTATTAGTCCATTCGGCCATTTAATCCTAGCTCCCTACTCTTTCCTTGTGCCCTGGCAAATCTTGAATTTTTAAGGGGAGATCCAATTTCTGTTAAAAGATTAATATTGAGTCTACTTCTACTATCTGTTGGGCATAGAATCACTTCCTAAGTGTCTGAAGAGGGGGCCCAATCCAAAATGTCAGCTATCCACATTCTCCAGAGATGCTGCCTGACCTGCTGAGTTACTCCAGCACTTTGTGTTCCCCTTAAGAGCCTGTTGGGTTAAAACGGTCTTCTTGTGTCACTGCTGGCTTTTGTGAAAACTATTTTAAATTTATATTTTCTGGTTACTGCTAATGTAGAACTGTTTCATCTGAGCAAAATGGTTCAAATGTCCTTATTATATTGAGCACATAATCTCTCCTCTACGCTCTGTTCCCTAAAGGAAACAGGTTCATCATGTTCTTGTCTCTCCCTGAGAAACTGCTTCTTTTCCATGTTCTGGAAAGTGAGAATGTTGTGTTCAATTCATTGCGAAGTAGAATAAATTTGCTTTCCATTGAGAAGGAACCGGTGGGCCGAAGGGACTGTTTCCGTGCTGTATCTCTAAACTAAACTACACTACACTACACAACACTAAACTAAACTAAACTAAACTGCTCCAAACTGCCTCAACTTTTTAACAGGTGCCAGTACTCAGTAGTGGTACGTACCTTCACACAATAAGCATTGTACAAAGGTACCAAGCGATACTCAACTAGGGAACACAATGAAGTATATATTTATATAATGATATATGGACACACTGATCTGTTTTGTAGCCAATGCCTTCTATGTTCTGTTGTGCTGAAGCAAAGCAAGAATTTCATTGTCCTATCAGGGACACATGACAATAAACTCACTTGAACTTGAAGTTGAGGTATCTGGGTCTGCGACAGAATGAGCTTCAGAGGCTGAATGGCCTCTTCTTGTTTAGTTTAGTATAGAGGCACAGTGTGGACACAGGCCCTTTGGCCCACCCTGTCCATGCCGATTAATGATCATCCATACACTACTTTTATCCTACACATCAGGGCAATTTACAGAAGCCAATTAACCTACAAACCTGTACGTCTTTGGAATGTGGGAGGAAACCAGAGCACGTGGAGAAAACCCACATGGTCTCAGGCAGAATGTACAATCTCCATACAGACTGCACCCATAGTCAGGATCGAACCCCGGTCCCTGGCGCTGTAAGCTCTACCGCTGCGCCACTGTGCCACCCAATGTTTCTGGAACAAGTGATTAATAGAACAACTCGTCTATTTTAATTGTTATTACTTTCCATTAGTCTGGCATGCACATTGGGTATTTATTTGGTGTTGTGTTGGGATATTTGATCTTGGTGCAGGAGGCCGTGAACCACCAGGATGAGATGGAGATGGAAATGATATCATCTGCCAGTCCCCCTCTAGAGAAGACCAAACTCAAAATGGCAGCCGCCAACCGCCAGCTGACTGTGCCTACTCCCTCTAACCAGGGAGCGAGTTCTAGTCTGCCATCACCGGCAGGCAGCCCGGTGAGAGGAGAGAAGAATGGTCACCCTAAAAACATAAGCAAAGTGACCAAAGCTTTTGAAATCCAGTCAATGCCAAATGGTAAAACAAGAACTTCACTCAAGACCATGAGCAAGAGGAAGATGTCCCAGCAAAAGGAGAAGAAGGCAACTCAGATGCTGGCTATTGTCCTTGGTTAGTATTGTCCCTTCCTTCTGTCCCGTTGAGTTACTCCAGCATTTTGTGTCCCTTCTTTGTTCATTGCTTCAGTTTGGTTTCCAACCATTTGTCATATAAATGTCTCTAAATTGGAATGGCAAACCATGGAGGGGAAGGAGTCCATGATGTCCCTCGAGGATCTCTCGACACCACCCTCTCTCTCCCTCTTCACTGCCAGTAGTTGACATGAGAGGAAGTTGGAAAGTTTTAAATCAATTGCTTATTTTTGCAGAATATACAGAAGCTTCCTAAAATGTGGGCACTTCATTGCAACGGATGCATCTGAATCTAGACCATTTCAGGAAATGAGTCAAAATGAGTGCCAATGGGATCATGCATTTGCTTGTGTAATGTTGAAGTTGAAGGATCTTTATTACCTAGCTCATGTTTGAAGTGTTTAAATTAACAGTTAGATCCAAGAATTCACTGAAAAACAGGGATCCTGTTTCTCCACGGCAGAAGTATTTTCCCATAAATATATTAAAACGAATCCAGTACTGGGTTTCCTCTAACTTTTGACCTTTCCCTTGGTAGTGGTAGAGGATGTTTATCTGGAGATTATTCATGGTGGCAAAAGCAGGAAAGGAATTATTAGAGAAATTGGAAAGTGGGACAAAGAATCCAAAACAAAAAGTTAACTGTCCTAACAGTTTAAATCAGCTCAAGCACATATAGAACTTGATAGAGGAGATAGCATAGAGGGAAATCATTTAGCTCAAACTGCTTCCTCCCAACGGCACATCATTTTAGTGTTTGAGAATTGTCTCCAATATTTCTAATCTAGATTTGTCAAATACATAGTTGGTTGGATTTGTCAGGCACCTCCATGCATAGAAACATTGTGAAATAGGTGCAGGAGTAGGCCATTTGGCCCTTCAAGCCAGCACCGCCATTCCATATAATCATTGCTGATCATCTAAAATCAGTACCCCATTCCTGCTTTTTCCCCATATCCCTTGATTTCTTTCACCCTAAGAGCTAAATCTAACTCTCTCTTGAAAATATCCAGCGAATTGACCTCCACTGCCTTTGTGGCAGAGAATTCCACAGATTCACAACTCTCTGGGTGAAGAGGTTTTTCCTTATCCCAGTCCTAAAAGGCCGACCCCTTATTCTTAAACCGTGACCCCTAGTTTTGGACTCCCCCAACATTTTTTCCTGTATCTAACCTGTCCAATCCTTTAAAATTTTTAGATATTTCTATAAGATTCCCTCTCATCCTTCTAAATACCAGTGAATACAAGCCCAGTCGACCCATTCTTTCATCATATGCCAGTCCCGCTATCCCTGGATTAAACTGGTGAACCTACGCTGCATTCCCTCAATAGCAATGATGTCCTTCCTCAAATTACGAGACCAAAACTACACACAATACTCCAGGTGCGGTCTCACCAGGGCCCTAAACAACTGCAGTAGGACCTCCATGCTCCTACACTCAAATCCTCTCACAATGAAGGCCAACATGCCATTAGCTTTCTTCACTGCCTGCTGTACCTGCATGCTTACTACATTATTAATGCTTTGTGAGTAATGTCTAAAGACAGTAGCCTAGAAATATTTTTAGGACTTTTAGGACTGAGATGAGAAAAACATTTTTTGCACAGAGAGTGGTGAATCTCTGGAATTCTCTGCCACAGAATGTACTTGAGGCCAGTTCATTGGCTATATTTAAGAGGGAGTTAGATGTGGCCCTTGTGGCTAAAGGGATCAGGGGGTATGGAGAGAAAGCAGGTACGGGATACTGAGTTGGATGATCAGCCATGATCATATTGAATGGCGGTGCAGGCTCGAAGGGCCGAATGGCCTACTCCTGCACCTATTTTCTATGTTTCTATGTTTCTATTACATGGCAGAAATAGGTGTCAAACCTCAGCTGATGATGAGTCCTGGGATTTGCAGTGGTGGGGGCTTACAAAGTTTGTGCAAGGACACCCAGAGTCAATATTCTAAAATGATAGAATGAGCCTTAATTCTAACAACACACACACACACACACACAAGGGTCTTTCCTCTGTTGGATTCACCAGGGTACGATGCAAGAAGGATTAGGCCTGGATCATTAAGGATAGTTGGAGGAAGGGACCTTGAGATCAAGGATATGATCACGTGGTTGGGGGAAGGGAGGAATTACTTGGCATGTAAATGGTATCCAAGGAAATAGTTAAGTAGAACAGAGGGCCTATCTATATCATCAACATCAAGGGAGGGAAGAGAGAATAGAGCAATCACCAACCTAAATACTGAATGAACTTGCCCGTTAAAGATCAATACCCTGCTACCTAACAACAAACTTACTGAGGTAGATTCCCTTTAACTAATGGTTTCACTCCTCATTGGTGTGGTTCATTTGCTCTGCTCTCTGCATGTCAGCCGCAAGCTGGTGAAAAATCCAAAATAAATGTGCAAGACTACCCTGCTGCTGAACTAAATGCAGAGTGGAGTTTAGTGAAATGCTGTCAATTACATTTCTTATTGGACAAAATTGCCACACTACAAATTAATTTGTAGCCCATCCAAGTCATGGCGACTTTACTGAATTTCTGATACATTATTCATGAGGAACAAACAAATTGAGGACAATGAAAACTTTGTCTGGTCTTTGCTATGATATCATGATTTCCATTAAACTAAAACCCACATGCTGGATACTACCAGTGTCTTGATATCAAAGCTAGGAATTAAACACTAATTAAAGCTCAGAAACAGCCTTATTCCTCCAATTTCTTTGTTGAAGTCTTTCAGGTCCAATTTTCCATTGTACATCGTTTTAGATTTAGGGCTAAGGGAATCAAGGGATATGGGGGAAAAAGCCAGAACAGGGTACTGATTTTGGATGATCAGCCATGATCATTTTGAATGGCGATGCTGGCTCGAAGGGCCGAATGGCCTACTCCTGCACCTATTTTCTAAGTTTCTATGTTTCTATACTGTCTCACCTAGTTTGCCTTCCGCCACAACATGAAAGCCATTTTATCTACAGCTATCCATTGAAAATATTTTTATTTATATAGTTACCCATTGGATTTCTCGTGAATTTTCAATGCTGGATATTAATCTCTGCTTCTCTTGTTTATAGGGGTCTTCATTATTTGTTGGTTGCCATTCTTCATTACCCATATCCTGAACAAGCACTGTAAAAAATGCAACATCCCTCAAGCCTTGTACAGTGCCTTCACCTGGCTGGGTTATGTCAATAGCGCTGTGAACCCAATCATTTACACCACCTTCAACATCGAGTTCAGAAAAGCTTTCATCAAAATTCTTCACTGCTAAAGCACTGCCAAAGGACATAAAATGCCACATTTCCTTTTTATAAGGTCTACCTTGAAAGTGTTCAAAGATATCTTTGCTTGTTAATGACACTGTGGACGCCACTTCTTTAATCATGAACTGAATCCATCTTGTGTGTCGTTATGGGTTAATAAAGGCACAGAGAAGAGAAGAAAAGAATGAATTCATCAAGAACCTGATGGGGCTTCAAGTCTCTTTACACATGATGTCATCTGACTTTTCAATACTGATAATCAACAATGTAATGTGAAATGCCCATTTGCATGGCCAAAATGTCCATGTAGTTTACCACTTCATGACCATGCAAAGTTGGTTAGTAGGTCCTTGAAATTTGTATTCAGGTGAATCATCAAAATGTTGTCATGGTAAATAAAATACAAAGTGGATTGTCAGCACTAGAGGACAAACCTTTCAGGACATCTTCCACTTGCCTACTTCACAATATAAACTTGGAGCAACAAGGAACTTGCTCAAGAACATGGCAATGAAACATGGTGGTCCAACACTACAATGCATTGGCATGGAAAAAGGAAACCTTTGCTGTATCAACCATTAAGAATTTGTTGCCTTAGATCAATCTCAAAGGTTGGAAGACTGGTCAGTATCTGCTTATATCTAGCATAGAATTAGCATACTAAAGATAGGAATATCACAAGGTTCTATTAAAGGTGAACACACCACATTGGGTTAGGGCAAAGTAAACTGAGATCAGACTCAAGCCACACTGAGTGAAATGTCTCCTTTCACATCTGTGGGAACATTACACAAAGCAATAGTTTGATATCAGTAGCTGATCTGTGTCTAGTGAGGGCAAATATAATTCTGGCTCTTGGATGCATGGCTTCATCCTGGAATGCTCAGAGAGAGGCTATGATGGCCTCCAAGATCAGAGAGTTTGTGGGCCTTCAGTGTTTAGTTGTCCTTTTGCTCATTCACATTGCAGAATAGCCTTCATTCTATAGAATAAACCAGTTCAGCAAGGCATCTCATCACCATGCCACAAAATGAAATTCGGGATGGTCAGTCAATGCTGAGTCTTGTTAGGGCTGCTTGTATCAATGGTTTGGAGAAAAGTCAAGTAAAACAATGAAATAACATCACAAAGCAGCAAACACAAAGGAACACAATGTTGATTAGCTGGGCTGCAGGGTGACCAGAAAGCATCTTTAGAGATTTGTGTGTTTCAATTATGTATTTGTGTAGTAAACATTAAATTATTCACTATTAGCGTTTGCTATGCCATGGAAGCATGTGAAAATATTTTCTCCACTATATTAACTTTATAAATTACCTCTAGTGACTGCCATCCACATTTGTTCGTTTCACTGCAGCTGTAAAGCAAATAAATGAGTTGACAGAGAAACCAGTTTTCTGTAGACCAGCACTGAGGCGTTTCCACCAGCGGACTGATGAACAGCACATGGATACGATATCCCCTCTCATCGGGAGCAACCAATATTGGCCACCAAATCTGGACCACATAATACCAGAGTGCCGAGTACTGTAAAATAGGAGGAAAGTGTTTCATCAATTATTGGTTATTCCACAGCCCTTTCCATTGGATCATTTTGTTAAAGTACAAATCACAGTAAATTATTTATATGAAGCTAGAATGAATAGTGTGGAAACTATTGTGCAGCAAGTTGTAATTTATTTTATTTGCTTGCTGGACAATTCCTCTGATAGTAAATTTAATATAAAAATGTAAATCCAAATTTTATGCAATGATCTGACTTGAATTAGATTTATTTTTCCCATTTCAATTCTGTCTTTTGCATATTAAAAAAAAATTCAATTTACTGTATATATTCAAAACCTTCAGAGTATTACCTGCTCATTTTGAAAATGCTGTGTCAGGTTTTGTGCCTCTTTGTTCCACGGTTTCAAGCAGCATTAATATAGACAAGACAGATCTCACACAGATGGGACAGAAATGTAAACGATAATAGTTTGCTCTTGGTCCATTCAACAAAAATGCATTGATGGAATGATGCCTGATTTGTTGCATATATTGTTCTGTGCATAACAAAGTCATCAATATGTGATCACCCTTGGAGATGGGGTTTCTGTGAACCTGTAAACATGAACAAAAATCATATTGATTTTAGTTTATTGATATAGCTAAAATGTGTATGATTTGTGGTATGCTTTGACTTATGTGTGTGGTTGCATAAATGTACTGGTTTAGATCCCAGGACTTGATTCCACCATATGTGTTTTGGTATTTAGGTTCGTAATTAAATAATATAAAAGAATAACTGCAGCGATAAACACAAAATTAAGAATTCCCATCAAATATACCTGGTTCTCAGGAAGTAAATCTGTCATGCTTACGTCTGGTTTATATGTAACTCCTGACCAACAGCAATGTGGTTGATCTGAAAGTTCAAAAGCATTTAGTTAATGTTTGCCCTACCTTCAACTTTGGATATAAATACAATACTATTATGCCAAGAAAACAATTAGAATATGTAGCGTGGCAGAAAAGAATTGCATTCAACACCAATATTTTGTTTTGGTTTATTAAGGTCACGTGTACCGAGACACAAAGAGAAACATTATTTTGCAGGCAAATTATACCATACTGTAAATGTGTACATCTGATAGTTTCAAAGTGAAAATACTGTTACAGCTGCAGAGAAAGTGCAGAGGAAAAAAAGTGCAAGGGCCGTAATAATGTAGATTGGCAGATCTGGAATTCATCCCGAGCATATTTTTCCATTTGGTGGTTCCAGTATACTGAGCAGAGTTATTCTGAAGGCTATGATGCAGTATTATTGTCACCCAAGCTTGCATTGCCATTTTATGTGCAGCCATGATCACATTGAATGGCGGTGCTGGCTCAAAGGGCCGAATGGCCTACTGCACCTATTGTCTAACATTGAGACGCACAGTGGCTCAGCTTGTAGAACTGCTGCCTCACAGTGCCAGAAACTTATGTTTTACCCTGACCTTAGGTGCTCCCAGAGACCGTGCCGATCTCCAACAGATGCTCCAGTTTCCTCCCACATCTAAAGGGCCTGTCCCACTATACGAGTTTACCCAAGAGCTCTCCTGAGTTTAAAAAAAAATCAAACTCGTGGTAAGTACGTAGAATGTACGTAGCGGGTACGTCAGAGCTCGGGACGTCTCTTAGCGGCTCGTAACGCTAACGGCAGGTACGCGGGAAACGCGGTAAGCTCGTGAAGTTTTTTCAACATGTTGAAAAATGTCCAAGAGAGCCCCGAGTACCTACGAGCAGCTATTACTGTAATTTTCCTAGTTCGCATCAGGGGAAACTCGGGAGAACTCTTGAATTACCTCGTACAGTGGGACAGGCCCTTAAATTAAACATAATCTCACTACATTCCCTTTACTTTTTTTAAAATTTGAAGCAGCAATACTTTAATGTCAATTGGTTTATCTATTTTATCATGCTGATGGGCCAGATATTTCTTGCCATTCAATGTTCGAATTGTTCTGAAGTTCTGTTTACAAGCATCAGGATATTAGATCTGAACAGTAACTAGCTGAAATACAGTCTGAGCAATCAACTTAGTCTTGTTTACCTGCAAATCATGGGGTTCGAGCCAGGAGGCTCAAATCCAAGCAAGAAAAGCTGTCATGGTGGAACTGTTCATGGACAAAATGTGGGTGATTGGATTTCATACTTGTTGTACTGTATAGAAATGATTGATCTCAATAGTTGTCCTGGTTCCCCTGGCATTAGCTCTGGTGCTTCTCTGGAGGTGGACCGATTATTAACATCAGGAAAAGAGAGATTGCCTCCAGGAGCAATCCCTGAGAACTTCCCGGAAATGTGCTACCATGCTGAGGCAAGTAGATGTTCCTTGCTGGACTGTGACTCTATTGCTGGGATGGCTACATGCATGGCTGAGATGTAACTTGTAACTTAGTTAAATAAGGATTGCTTTAAATATATAAATATTCACTAAATATCTCTTCAAAATGGAATACATTATAAAGTTACAGAATCCTATCCAAGACATGCATTGCTGACATCTAAAAGTAGATATTTGATTTCTGCCGGAATAAATGGCATTGTTTTGCCATGCTGGTTCTGGCAGCTGTTCCTCATTTGATTCTTGCCAGTGCCAGCACATTTGCTTTTGAATTGGATGATCAAAGATTCAAGTCCCATTCTAGAGACTTGAGGACAAAAATCCAAGCTTGCACATTAATGCAATATTTAACTTGTCGAGGTGACATTAAACCGTGATCTCAACTTTACTGTCAGGTTAGTGTAAAAGGTTCCATGAGATGATTTTAGAATGGGGCAGGAGACATATCCAGAATGTCTTCATGAGCACTTATTCATTAGAGCAGAGAAACTGATCATTATCACATAGCTGCTTGAGGGAGCTCGTTATACAAAAAATCACTACAAAATAACAAAAGCAGTAGAAGATTAATCATAGGAACACCATCATCTTGCATGATTATTCAGTTCAATCAGAGCCACTCTTCTGGCTCCAGTCCCGGTTTCCTCCATTACAACAGAGGCCACACCTGAAAAGTGCTTTAAAGGCCATAAAATGCTTTGGGATCTCCTGAAAGGGATCTGATCTACTTCTCCTGGGAGGATACATCAAAGTCTGCCAACAAGATGGCTAAAAGGGGTCAAGATGATGTCTCCAGGGCTGAAGTGCCTCAAGTGTTCCATGCAAGGGTGTGGAAGAACATTTCATTTTCCAAACCTACCTTAGACTTCTTCTCCTGACTCCCAGCAGTCCCACCTGGTTGGGTATTTATGATGGGCATCTAGCTGGAAAATGGGTTGCAGTTCCACCTGTGCAGATCATGTTTTACATTTACTATTAAGGCTTCTGAGCAGTTAGATGCTGAGGCAAAAAGAAAAACCAAAAATGATGAAAATACTGAGTATGTCAGGCAGCATCTGTAGAAAGAGAACCATCATAGAGGATTCAGGTTGAAGGCCATCTGCTAACCCCTTGAGTGTTTCAAACCATATCTGATTTCAGTTCAGATTTCTAGCATATGCTTTTTATAAATTTTCATTAAGCAGAATAATATAATTACCAATTAAAATAGTGGGATTACACCGGAGATTATTGTAAGAATGCAGTGAGAAATAGAGAAATTCCAATTGAAGTCGTTCACTGCTCATGATCTCCTTATTGGGGAAGCATAAAAATGTGCAAAATATGCTTATGTGACTCTTCCCTGCATAAATTGGTCTGTAAATGTTTATGTTTCCATGAATTGCTCATCATGAGACTATTTCAATAGAGTTTATACAGGTGGTGGACTTTCCGTAGTTATGATGTAGTAAACATGAATATAAATAAACCAATGTTTGGAATTTGGAATCATCTCTTTCAAGGATAGAAGCATGGTAGGAGAGCACCAGATAGAATATGAACCTTTCAATATAAGAGTATGATTCTAGGATCAAGATCAAGGGAAAATATGAAAATGAAACATAGAATCATGAAACTCTCTTACATTGCAGGCACTTGACAATGGAATCCAAACTCAATGATCAGTTGATATTAAGACAATTATTAAGAAAGCACATCAGCGCCTCTACTTCCTGAGAAGATTACAGAGAGTCGGTTTGTCAAGGTGGACTCTCTCTAACTTCTACAGGTGCACAGTAGAGAGCATGCTGACCGGTTGCATCGTGGCTTGGTTCGGCAACTTGAGAGCCCTGGGGAGGAAAAGACTACAAAAAGTAGTAAACACTGCCCAGTCCATCATCGGCTCTGACCTCCCTTCCATCGAGGGGATCTACCACAGTCGCTGCCTCAAAAAGGCTGTCAGCATCATCAAGGACCCACACCATCCTGGCCACACACTCATCTCCCCACTACCTTCAGGTAGAAGGTACAGGAGCCTGAAGACTGCAATGACCAGGTTCAGGAATAGCTACTTCCCCACAGCCATCAGGTTATTAAACTTGGCTCGGACAAAACTCTGAACATTAATAGCCCATTATCTGTTATTTGCACTTTATTAGTTTATTTATTCATGTGTGTATATATTTATATAATGGTATATGTACACACTGATTTGTTCTGTAGTCAATGCCTACTATGTTCTGTTGTGCTGAAGCAAAGCAAGAATTTCATTGTCCTATCAGGGACACATGACAATAAACTCTCTTGAATCTTGAATTACTATTCCTGATTTTTGTTACATGAATCTGGTCACAGTATAACTAACTACACACCATCCCAGCCTGTGATCTGCACCATTTGTTCAGATATTCTTTCCTTGTTAAACTATCAAGTTGGAATAACCTTAGAATTTTGCAAACGGTTGCCTTTAGTAGTGTTACTTTACCAGAACATTGGTTGTAAACTGGTCCACGGACAATTACAACAGCGACTTTAATTAATTCAACATCTATAAGAAAATCATAGCTCAAGATTCAGAAGGGCGTCACTAATCTAATAATATTATGCTTCGCAAGCAATCCTTTTGATGCGAGTTCTGTATTTTTCCTGACTTCATATAATGAAGATCGTTCCGACATCAGCCTAAACCCTAGTGCTAGTTTAAAAATTATCCTTGACCAAAAATAGTTCTGACTTTGCCAGATATAAATGGGCCTTGCTGGGACAATTGACAGGATGCAAAATGGTCATGATGAGGCAGTAAGAAAGTCACTGTGCTTAACCCGTTAAGTGCTGATTTAAATCAAGGCAGTGCTGATTTTAATTCTCTAAAGACACCATATGGATGGTCAATGATGATTTCACGGTTTTGTGGAAATTTTTACTGATGCTGGCTATTTATACCCAGATGTAACTTTTAAAAGTTTAAATTCTCTTCTAAACTCAGTAGAAAAAGGTTACATATAGGGACTATACAAGGAACTGCAAATGCTGGTTAACAAAAACAGATGCAAAGTGCAGGAGTTACTTAGCGGGTCAGTCAATGAGTCAAAACAGATAATGAGACAATGATTCATAAAATGAACAGTGTTTTTAATGTAGTAAATATACACAGCGAGAGAGGGGAGGAGTGTGTGTGTGGGGTGGAGTGGGGGAGGGGTGATGAGCATCTATTTCTAAACCAGCATCTGTAATTCCTTGTATCTCTAAAACTAAACCTCTTTTAATGATGAATGGACTCGCTGATAGCTGGCAAGATGCACACATCTGGAATGACCTTAAATCCCTGACCCAGTGTGTGGTTTTGATTGGCTATGTTTTCACAGTTAAAGCATCTTGGAACATGAAACATTACATAAATAGTTTGTTGGTAGACAGAAATGCTGGAGAAACTCAGTGGGTGAGGCAGCAGCTATGGAGCGAAGGAAATAGGCGACGTTTCGGGTTGAGACCCTTCTTCAGACTGATGTGGGGGTGGAGGGTGGTGGCAAATAAATAAATAAAACAAATAAATTGTTTTGTTTTCATTGGAGCCTCTGTGCAAGAAATGGCTATCATATTTGTTGCCTTTCATAGAATATATAATTGGATGTGAAGATCGTTGCCATATTCTGAGCATGTGTTAAATCACCACTTCAAAATTAGGCTGTTATTTCTTCAGGACATAAAGATTAAGATTATGACTTTGAACTTCCACAATCAGTAAATGTTATATCATTAAAACAATTTAAGTTGATCGCTAGTTACTAATTTGGTGGAGCTAAAGTTATGTTCAGGTTTTTTTTCATTTCAGTTTAGTTTCGCGGTGACAGCATTTCAGTCACAGTCACAGAGGCCGACGTCAGAAGATCTTTCAGGGGGGTGAACACTTGGAAAGCGCCTGGACCTGATGGCATACCCGGTCGTGTTCTAAAAACCTGTGCGGACCAACTGGCTGGAGTTTTTACGGACATTTTCAACCTCTCACTTCTGAGGTCTGAGGTTCCACCTGCTTTAAAAGGGCATCAATAATACCGGTGCCCAAGAAGAGCAAGGTGACGTGCCTCAATGACTATCGACCAGTGCACTAACATCTGTGGTGATGAAGTGTTTTGAGAGGTTGATTATGGCGCATATCAACTCCTACCTCGACAAGAACATCAGTTCGCTTACCACCACAACAGATCAACGGTGGATGCAATCTCACTGGCTCTCCACTCCGCTCTGGACCACTTGGACAACAAAAATGTCAGGCTGTTATTCATTGACTACAGCTCGGCATTTAATACAATCATCCTCTCCAAGCTGGTTACCAAGCTCTCAGATCTGGGTCTCTGCGCATCCCTCTGCAATTGGATCCTCGACTTCCTCATCCACAGACCACAGTCTGTCCGTATTGGTGGAAATGTGTCATCCTTGATAACAATCAGCACAGGAGCACCTCAAGGCTGCGTGCTCAGCCCCCTGCTGTACTCACTCTATATTCATGACTGCGTAGCCGGACATAGTTTGAACTCCATCATCAAGTTTGCCGACGACACCGCTGTTGTGGGGCGAATCACTGATGGGGACGAGTCAGAGTATAGAAGTGAGATCGACCGATTGACCAAATGGTGCCAACACAATAACCTGGCTCTCAACACCAGCAAAACCAAGGAACTGATTGTGGACTTTGGAAGGTGTAGGATAGGGACCCACAATCCCGTTTACATCGATGGTGGAAAGGGTCAAGAACTTCACATTCCTGGGCGTGAACATTTCCGAAGATCTTTCCTGGTCCCAGCACACTGATGCAATCATAAAGAAAGCACATCAGCGCCTCCACTTCCTGAGAAGACTACGGAGAGTTGGCATGTCAAAGAGGACTCTCTCGAACTTCTACAGGTGCACAGTAGAGAGCATGCTGACCGGTTGCATCGTGGCTTGGTTCAGCAACTTGAGTGTCCAGAAGCAGAAAAGAATGCAGAAAGTTGTGACCACTGCCCAGTCCATCATCGGCTCTTACCTCCCCACCATCGAAGGGATCTATCGCAGTTGCTGCCTCAAAAATGCAGCCAGCATCATCAAGGACCCACACCATCCTGGCCACACACTCATCTCTCCGCTACCATCGGGCAGAAGGTACAGGAGCCTGAAATCTGTTACATCCTGGTTCAGGAACAGCTACTTCCCCACAGCCATCAGACTATTAAACTCGCCAACAAACAGACTCGGAACTGTAACAGCCTATTGCACTTTATCTGCTTATTTATGTGTATATTGAACTGAACTGTTCTGTATTTTTGTTTACAATACTCTGTTGTGCTGAAGCAAAGCAAGAATTTCATTGTCCTATCTGGGACACATGACAATAAACTCTCTTGACTTGACTTGACTTGTTTATTGTCACTGAACCAAGGTACAGTGAAAAGCTTTTGTCGCATGCTAAAACCAGTCAAAATGAAATGGAATTAGATTTGTGCATACGAAGTTGGTTTCTAAATGGTAGGTTTGTTTAAAATCAGTCACATATTACTTTATTTAAAATAGATAGGTTTGTACCAATAAACAATTAATGCTAATTGTTAGTTTTAAACCATTATATCAATTATTGTGATCATCCAATTGATAAATTCACCATCTGTATCTATTACTGTATGATAAATTAATACTAAACAAAAATAAACATAAATATTCTTATTTATGATTGACACAATAAAATATATTGCGAAATCAAGAGTAACTTTGCAAAAGAAAGTCAAAATTTAAGGGCTTTTCTCATTGCCAAAAAAAACATTTATATCTGAGATTTCCTTTACCCAACTCAGTAAATAACTTACATCAAAGTAATGTGAATATTGGACTTTTCTAAGCAAACAAAAACAATATAATTCGACTGCTTTGTAATTTAAATAGATGTATTAAATACCAATGTAGTGTTCCAGCTTTGGACTAATTTGTAATTCATTTGTTAGATAAGGTTCAAGGTTCAAGGTCTTTTATTATCATGTTTACCAATTAAGGTACAGTGATATTCGATTTACCACTCTGGTAAATTCTCTAACACTCAATGTTAGTCACAAATCTGTATACATGACTAGAAAGCTAGATACACAATAAGTGATACACAAATAACAGATAATAAAACAATCCTTAATATAAATTAACAGTGTTATTAATATAGGAACATACAAATACTAATTTACAATTATATGACAGAGAGCAAAAGGCACTTGAGATAATGCAGTGAATGAATGTGAATCATATTGTGCCGGAGTTATTATTGATAATTATTCTTGCACAATGATGGTAATATTACTCATATATAAAGGCTAATTTTATTGAATTATTTTTGTAATTCCTCCACTATTTTGTTCCTTGTCATCCTGAAGGTCCTGACTCTTAATATAACCAAAGGTCTGAATTTATTACAATAGACAATAGGTACAGGAGTAGGCCATTCGGCCCTTCGAGCCAGCACCGCCATTCAATGTGATCATGGCTGATCATCCCCAATCAGTACCCCGTTCCTGCCTTCTCCCCATATCCCCTGACTCCGTTTTTTTAAAGTGCCCTATCTAGCTCTCTCTTGAAAGCATCCAGAGAACCTGCCTCCACCGCCCTCTGAGGCAGAGAATTCCACCGCTCTCTTTGAGAAAAAGTTTTTCCTCGTTTCCATTCTAAATGGCTTACTCCTTATTCTTAAACTGTGGCCCCTGGTTCTGGACTCCCCCAACATCGGGAACATGTTTCCTGCCTCTAGCGTGTCCAAACCCTTAACAATCTTATATGTTTCAATGAGATGCCCTCTCATCCTTCTAAACTCCAGAGTGTACAAGCCCAGCTGCTCCATTCTCTCAGCATATGACAGTCCACCCATCCCGGGAATTAACCTTGTAAACCTATGCTTACTAAACCTAGGCTTACGAATGCCAAGCCCATGAGGCAATCAGATTTCATAAGGCATTTTTCAATCACTGATACACAGCAACCAATTGGATTTCAACCAGTGCCCACAAACAATAATAAGTTGCAACAGATTCATCTATCGATGAGGGCAAAACGTTGACGAGGATATGTGTTTCAGTGTGGCTGAGGTGCACTACCCAACCTATCCAACACTTGTAATGAATGTCAAGACAGTGTGACAACACCCTCTCCCTGTGAGTGTTGCTCTGATCACTTTAACTGTCTGACAGGCTAGGGGACGACAATTTCCAGCATTATTGCTATTGGTTGGCCATGGACGCCACAACAGGTAATAAACACTCTGTCTCTAAAGACCCTAAGGCAGAAGAGATTCAAGCATGGACTGGTGAACTATTAACAAACACAAATATATAAGAGGAAAAGGATACAAAGTGACCAGTAGCTCAGAGGATTAGGGCAGCATCTCGAGAACATGGATAAGTGATGTTTTGGGTTGGGACCATTCATCTAAACTGACATTTTACACAGAGATTTGTGTAGAATGATATCCATTACGTATTGAGGAACAAGGAATTGCAGATGCTGGCTTACATAAAAGACACAAAGTACTGCAGTTCCTTGTTTCTCAATAGGTAATGGATATCATTCTATAACCATATAAATCATACATTCAGTACACCCTGTCCATTAGACCTGTGTCCATTATACACAAATCTCTGTGCAAAATGTCAGTTTAGATGAAAACATAGTTTAGATGAATTCCCCTAGAAAACAATAGCAGATACAGGATGTCCAAGCTCTGAGCCAACTTCAGGTGAGCTCACACAATGTTCCCTTTCCATTCGTCGTCAAGTCAAGTCAAGTTTAGTTTAGTTTAGTTTATTATTCTCCCATCTACTGAGGTAGAGCAAAAGCTTGTGTTAGCATGCTCCTCCTTCACTGCACAGCATCAGTGGGTCAGGCAGCATCCCTGGAGAACATGGATACGTGACAATTTGTGTTGGGTCTTCAGACTGGTTGCAGTGGTAGCAAGCCTGGGTCAAAACATGGTCGAAGAGCAGAGAGCAGAGGGTGCGAGAAAAAAAGCTGGAAGACCGGAGGGGCAGGACAAAGCATGGCCGGTAATAGGTGAATTCAGGGGAACTTTTTTATAGTAGGACAGAGGTGAAAAACAGAAGTGAGCCAAGAGGATAAAGAGTTGTAAAGAGTTGTAAATAGTGACGTTCAAGGATAGAAACGTTGCAAATTGTGACGCTGGAGGAAGGAATGTCAGTGGAGGGAGAGGGGGAGGAGTGCAAGGTCAGCCAGTATTCAGGGGAGGGGAGTGAGGGGGAAGGAAAGGGGTCATGGAGAAAGGGTAGGGAGAAGGGGGGTGTTTGTGTAATTTTCCTAAAGTTGGATCATTCAATGTTCATACCATTGGGGTGTACACTACCTAAGTGGAATTTGAGGTGTTGTTTCTGCAGTGGCCTCACTTTGGCAATGGAGGAGGTCCAGGACAGACAGGGCAGCATGGGAATGGGAAGGAAAGTTAAAATGGTTGGCAACCGGGAGATCCCACAGACCTTGGCGGACCGAGAACCTGTTCGGCAAAACGGTCACTAATCCCATGATTGGTCTTGTGGATGTAGAGAGACCATATTGGGAACACCGGATGCAGTAGATGAGGTTAGAGGAGGTGCACGTCAACTTCTGTCCCAACTGGAAGCACTGCTGGTGGTATTGTATAAGGACACCGTGTTACATCCCCTTCAGTTTCTGGGAAAAGTACCTGGGGAAGAGGTGGTTTTGGTGGGAAGGGATGAGTGAACCAGAGAGCTGTGGAGGGTGCGATCTCTGTGGGAAAAGGGTTTCAATCTGAAGAAGTGCCCGACCTGAAACATCACCTATCCATGTTGTCCAGAGATGCTGCCTGACCTGTTGAGTTACTCCAGCGTTTTGTGTTTTTCTTTAGCAAACCAGCATCTGCAGTTCTTTGTTATTCCAGGAAGTAGATACTGGTCTGCTGCAGGGGGTAAAGACCACAGCAACACAAACTATTTGTGATGATTCACAACTCAAGGCACAGCGAGAGCAAATTGCTGTAGGACTTCCACAAAATAGTGAGTGGATTAAAGTTATTATTTTGCTTGCAAATTCTGGGCCAATTTCTCACCTCTTCAATTCTAATCCTGCCGTTTTTCAATTAGCAATTAATAACAGCCAGAGAAAGGGGAATGCATGCAGTGGTGGACAAGGTGATTTAGGAGGAGATTTAATGTTGCCGTTGCAGTAAGTGGTTTGGTCTGATTCATGCTGCTCAGGCTTCTGTTCAGCCTGACAGTGAAGATTATTCATTGATATAAAGCATCTCTCGCGTCTCCCCCGTAACACAGGCACAAATACATGCTCCTTTGTTAAGGAATAACGTCCATCTTTACTACCGCTCCATTTAACTGAGATGAAGGGTCCTTGGATCAAAGTAATACTTAAAAAAGACTGCAAATGCAGGCTTAAATTATATTTCTGTGGGTGTTTACATAATATAATGACCAGGAATTAAATCAAAGATCTTCAGTTAATTGGGTTTGGGAATCAAATAGGAGTCCAAGAACAACCAAAAAACTACAGACTGTCGAAATCTGAAATAAAATGGTGGAAACGTTCAGCAGGTCAGGCAACATCTATTCAAAGGGAAACAGTGTTAACGTTTTGGCTCAAAGTTTAGTTGTGCTGAAGAGTTCATAAAGTTAGTGTTTCAGGTCCAATGACTCCCCAGTAGAACTGAACTCAGCATAGAACTCAGCCTGAACAGTTTCCATTCCCATAAGATCATAAGACATAGAAGCAGAATTCGGCCCTTCGGCCCTTCGGCCCATCGAGTCTGCTCCGCCATTCGATCATGGCTGACCTATTTTTCCCTCTCAATCTCATTCAAACGTCCACACAGTCGCAGATCGAACAACAAACTCCACACAGACAGCTCCCGTAGTCAGGATTGAACCCCAGTCTCTGGAGCTGTGAGGCAGTGGCTATACCACCACGTCACTCTAATGACTGTATTGTGCTGTCTTTCGGATGACATTAAACCAAGATTCCCTCTCAGGCAGGTGTAAAATAACCCAGGACACAATATGGAAGCAATTAGGAACGTTATCTCTGCATCCTTGCCAATAGTTATCACTCAGTCAACTTCACTGATACACGACACCTGACCATCAGCCACTGTTTGTAAAGTAACTTGTAAACCCAACTGTTTCCAAAGTAAAACGGACTATTTCAATCATCTTGAAACTTACCTGCAGTTCAGACTTTACTTCACTGATTGTCCTAAAGTGCTGGCTAATCTTATTAAAACAAAAATCAAATGTCAAGGTCACCATTTAAGGAATTCATTTCTTAATCTTAACTGTTCTGTCCATCTGTAATCTTTCTGGGAACTGTTAAACCAATTATCACCGATTAAATTGCAGATCAGGGGGATTTGCAAAAACAACAGAAAGTGCTTAGTGATTGATTGAATCAGTGGCTGTTCAATGTTTGTGCCTGGAGATCGGATGTGAAAGAGTGACAAATGCCTTAAATGAGCTGCTGTAATAAAGGGCCAAATTCAGCTGTCTGTGACCAACGATTCAGAAAAGAACTGCAATTGTTCAGCTATTCACAGACTAAATCCAGGTTATATGTCAGCAAAAAAAACAAACTGCTGCAGGAACTCAGTAGGCCAGGCAGCATCTGTGGATTGAATGGGCAGAGGACATTCCAGCTCAGGACACCTCTTCAGAAACGTTGTCTGTCCATTTCCCTCTGCAGATGCAGCCTGATCCGCTGAGTCCCTCCAGCAGTTTGTTTATTGGGCTAGATGCCAGCGTCTGCTGTCTCTTGTGTTTCCAGGTTAGATGAAAGTCTGGGACTCTGATGCAGACAAAGTAATGGACAATGTGGTGGATTTTTTGCAAGTGTGATATTGCAATTCAATGTCAACCGGAAATGGCATCGGATCATAGACTTTGTCATTTCAATTGGGGCTATTGGTTTCAAGAATATGGAAGGTAATTATCTTACTGGATATCTGAGATGATTCAAAGAATAAAAGGATAACATTTTTGGAACAACAGGTGAGGCTCCATCACTGATATTCATAGGGTTCACTCAGATAGAACTTTCATTAGCAACTTGTTGGAGAATCACTCACTGCTGGACCTTGCCATAACTAACTGGCAAAGGTATGGAGAGTCAGCAAGCATAGCCTCTCACAAACCACGTACATGTGCTGAGGCAGAGACACGAGGTGACACAAAACAACCAATTGTCATCATGGTCTACACTCCACTATTTCCCATCAAGGTCTTTGTCACAGTGGGGTTTGCATTTGTATGTTCAGCTCCCTCCAAACTTGGCCAGCTGGATTAATGTGTACATGGATTTGTGATGGAGTAAAGTAGCATCCTTCATCTTTCCGTCGGTCACTGTTTTAATTTGGTGATAGCCATTTTGAAAGCCCATGCAGTAGATCCGCTGCCATGTTCTCCAGTGTCCACCCTTGCCTTAACTCAACTCCCACTGGAATTCTCTGATGTAGACATTATTTTAAAGTTGTTTGATAATTATGAGTTGTCACAGTTGGATGGACAGGATTTTTCCATGATTTAATATGTGTACATGGCCTACTGTGTAAGGAAGGCTGAGAAGCTCAGTAATCAATGGGAGGAAGAAAAACCTCATGACAAGTAATTAGAGTTTTCTTCTTTGATACTAATCCCCATCATTTAATAGCCATGTGAGTGCCCACTGGAAAGCTTTTATGAATGTCTATATTTCTCTGGTTTTAATTCAGCTATTTTCATTCTGAATTAATGATTAAGTACTTTTCCTGCTATTTCGTCATTCACTGAATACATTGTGGTCTATGGTTCCTGCCCCACTGTGCAAGAAAGAATATTAACATCCCAAGAAAGAATAATGACGGAAGATGTTCGAGTGAATCATAATTTGTACAGTGAGGACAATTTATAAAAAGTAATATTTTGGATAAAACCAGAAAATGACACAGCAGGTCAAGCAGTATCTGTTGAGGGAGATACAGAAATAACATTTTAGATTGAAGACTCTTCATCAGAATTGGGTGAGTGAGAAAAGAAGATAGTTTTAAATTGCAGAGAGGATAGGGAGAGGGATGGATTTGAGAAAGTGGATATCTCTGATAGGCTGAGGTTACCATGGTGATATGCTGTTTTACAAAACCATCTGGTTGATAGATTAATGGAGGAAATGAGAGAGAGAGCAGAAAAAATAGCTGTGAAGTTAAAAGCTGTAAAATGCACAGCAGAATTGGTTTGCTCTGTTACAAAAAGCGAAAGTGAGTTGGTTGAAATTGTTAAATTCAATATTCCCTCCCAAAAAGCATGATATACCCATCAGAAAATGACTTGCTGTTCCTTAAACTTTCATTGGGCCTCATTGTGAAAGTTTAGCATCTGAGTCAGATGGAGAATTAAAGTGATTTTTTAACAGTGTTATTAATTCATCCAATGGGTGAATGGTTGTCTTTCCTGCTGTTACTCCAGCACTTTGCATCCTTTTGTGTATTAAGCAGTTATTTGCTTCGACCTTAAATCTGGCACACTCCCTCATCATTACAATTCATGAGCACTCGTACCCTAACCCCTGGGGAGGGGATCAATTCCAACCCTCACCCCCAAAGCCAAGGCTTCCATTCCCAACACACCAATCAAATGGAAGTGTCTCCAAATCCTTCCATACCTAGAATTTCCAATTCATTGTCACCCTGCTTCGAGAAGGGGCGGCAAATCATCGACCTCACCGTCAGCAAAGTGGACACCAAATCCTGCCCCCAGCCACAAAGAATAAGGGCTCCAGTTCCTTCTCCCACCCACAGAAGTCAGGGCTATAATTCCCATCCATGCCCCAGATGAGGGAGCTACAACCATGACTAGGTCATCAAATCCTCTGCCATCCCCAGAGGAGGGGCTCCAATAGCTGTCTCTCCCCAAGCAAGGCCCTCCAACCAACCCACCCACCCCAGAGAAATGGTTTCTGTTGCCCCCCAACACTGAAGGATGAAAGGCCATGGTCCAATCACCATACGTCCCTCACTCCAGTCTTTTACAAGCATCTTATAAATAACTATGGACAGTGGGCAGATTATGTTGGGAGTTTCATGCTATATGGACCGTCTACTCCAGGGTGATGGGAAGGAGGAGTTGGATAGGGTAGCTTTGCAATTTGTTCACTGACCTCTCATCAACTAGGATCTAACTGAAACCCCTGCTGTTTGGAGAAGCTGAATAGTCCAATCCTATTTTGTGCCAGGGCTGAGGCCATCATTGGCCGCTGCAAGGAACAATATTTCTTATTTATCACATTATCACATTATATTGGCCTCACCTAACTGCCAAACTACAACTGAGGTTCAAAAATGGGTGGCATCAGTTCACAAATCAATGGGAAATGATCAAGCAAAAGCAATGCTGGAATCTGAAGCAAAAAAAATAGTAACTCAGCAGATCGAGCAGCTGGGGATCGATCTGTGGGGAAAGGAACTGTCAGCGTTTCGGCCCTGCACCTGGACCCAGTTTCTGTGAACCAGGTGTTTATGATGACAAGGCAGTCAATCTAAAGAATGGTCTCAGTCCAAAACATCATCTATTCATATTATCCAGAGATGCTGCCTGACCAGCTGAGCTACTTCAGCACTTTGTGTATTAACCAGCACCTGCAGTTTCTTGTTTCTACCACATAGAATATACAGTAGAACAGTGCAGCACAGGAGGGAATCCTTCAGCCCACAATGTCCTTGCCAAACATGATGCCAATTTAAACTAATCTCCATTGGATTATGTGATCCATATTCCTCCATTCCCTTTTCGAGGAATTTGGGCTCACACACTAGGTTTGTTATCCTGAAACATAAACTGGTAACTCCAGGGTCAACATTATTAATAACATTTTTTAATCCCAGATCCATTTAATTGAATTAATTTTTTTACAAATTTGTCATGGTGGGATTTGAATATGTTTCTGGATCATTAACCACATTTCTGGATCTGGTCTAGGAACAGAACCACAACAGTCCCAGACATGGCAACATTTGAGCTTGTTATAAAGAAAGGATTATCAGGCTTCTTTTAATTATACCCAGTCGACTTATCTTTTCTTAAATCAGCACCCCTTCTGAATCTATTCCCAGGCAAGCGTAAAAAAGACAAGAGATTTGTTAGAAGTATATCCAGTACTGTATTTAATTATAATCACACTCCTACAGAGTTTAATTAAACTAAAACCGCATGAAGATCATGTGTCATTAGATCACCATGGAGTGGAGTGGAACATTCTGGGAAGCTTTTATGATTATATTACTTGCTGATTGGGGATTCCAAAACAGAAGACAATTGAAATAAATTTAGCAGTTAATTAAATCTTTGGTCCCTTTATATTGCAAAAGGAAATGTTGCTTTCCCAGTTACTGGGACTGTCAGGTTCCTGTTACAGGGAAATATTTGAGTTGGCAGAGGCTAAATGGGAGTGCTGGGATGAAGGGGTGGAGTACAGCATAGATAAATGCCCTGGATGCCTGCAGAAGTCTAATTCCTTTCCAATATAAATGCAGACTGGTTGCGGTACTCGCGATGCTGATAGGACTATTGCAGTGTCAAGACCAAGAACACTGTAAATAGCAATGTTACAAAATTTTGAGATTTTAAAAATCAAGTCTGCAATTTATCCCATCAGATAAAGCATAAGAAGAAGTTTAATTTGACACCTAATTCACTTTCATATCTTCAGTATTAAATAAGTTATGGCCATTTTCATACTCGGAAATTAGCATCTTGTTCCCTATTGCTTTTCCATTGACTTAACACAAAAGCTGTGATCAAGGACAGTCAAAAGCCCATAACTTTCTTAAAAATTATGAGAACAATGAAATTTTCAGTTATTATAGATTGAAGCATTCTGAAACAAATATGAAACAATCTTACTTGGATGACCTGAAATTAAAGCATATAATTAGCTAGTTACCCAATTGTAGCTAATTACAAAATTCAATTACTAGATCTAAATATCTATCCATTTCTTAAGAAAAAGTTAACATTTTTTCCCCCACAATCAAAATGTGGATTATAGAAATGACGGAGACCTTACACTTGGAAAGAATTAGACTTGTCCTGTTGGACAAACAAGAATTATTTGTTGGAACATGGTCTCCATTTATTGATTATCTAAAGGGTCAGAATGGTTCAGCACGGGAACCTGACTAGCACTCGAGCCAAGGAATAGATGAAATGTTATACTCTGAAATGTACGAATATATCTCGAATGAGGTTTTTTTTCTTAAGTTATTCCATTCTTCTTTATTGTCTCTCTTTTTTTTCCCTTTCTTTTCTCTCTTTTCTCTCTTTCTTTCATCTTTTTTATTTCTATTTACTTAAAAAAAAAAGAAAAAATCATTGGAGACAATGTGAATAATGTTTGACAATATTATTAATTTAGAAATGAAAGACTGGTAACGATTTTAATATGATATGTATTTATCTCCAATAAAAAATATTATCACAAAAAAAGTTAACATTTTTTAAAAGCCTAAAGTGACCAAATAACATTCACACAAGAATTCACAATATAACATTATTTTTAAATCTCATTGTCATTAATTTATAGGCCAAATGGAAGGAATTTAGTGTTTAATTCCTGTAAATTAATGGACATTTAAATCATCTTGCGAGTGGGATTTTGTGGAACGCGCTGGTTTGGAACTTTGCGGTTGCAGTGAATTAAACCCCAATATCGGCAGGAAAAATATCGCATTTTAAACCCGCCCCCCTCTCAAAGGCGCCAAAGTCGCACACACGGGCAGTGACAGAACTGCAGCGCCGCTGAAGGTAAGTTTTGTAACATACCTACTGTAAATCATGCTCCCTCCACACAACAGCCTTCTCATACTCCAGAGGAAGGTTCTAGTGGTCAAGGGGAGGCAAGCATCTCAGATTGCATCAGTCTTATCTGTTCCATATGGATGAAATCTCCCCTTATTAATCCAAATATTAGAAATATGTGATGAAATATGATGTGACATCATTGTAAATATTGGGTTGCATCAGAAGAATTCTGTGACCATGGTCACTTACAAATGACCAAAATGGTCAATCTGTTGAATGTCTCTTTCAAATCATTGCAATTCAGAACGATCAGTTTATATTGCCTAGTCAAAAAAACTTGTCCCGTACATCTTTAAACTTTGGTTCTTTTACCTTAAAGTTATGCCCTCTACATCAACCCAGGATCTTCCACACATGCAACCCAATCATCATTTAACTTCCTCAACATTCCTTCTAATCCTTTTACCCTCAAGTAATGAATAATTTCTCCTTGAACTCATCTCAGCTACTCATGTCGACTATTCCTTGTGGTACTGAGTCCCACATACACTTTCCTGAATTTCTTATGCAGACATCTCCAAGTTTTGGTTTCAACCACAATGGAAAGATCTAATCTTCACGCAGACCATCAAACCTAATGTGTTATCTAAATGCTACAGAATATTTATAGCCAATTTGGGAAATTATTCTGGTTTAAACCACTTCTTTCACATCCGGATCCTGCACTCCCGTGGTCTACAGTGGCAACTGACATATTTGAGTGGCATGGCAAGCAGTACCTGGTACTCGTCGATTCGTATTCAGGATGGTTTGACATTAATTTTCTTAGCAGCCCCACTTCTCGAGGGGTGGTTTCGAAGCTTGCTCGCCATTTTTCAATCCACGGAGCTCCAGGCATACTGTTATCTGATAATGGCAGCCAATTTACCAGCCAACACTTCAAGGAATTTGCTGCACGCTGGAATTTTCACCACATTACCAGCAGCCCTGAATATCCACAGTCGAATGGTCTAGATGAGCGGGCTGTCAAAAGTGCCAAACAGCTCATGGAACATTCGTTCAGAGCTAATTCCGACGTGTTCCTGGATCTACTCAACTCACGCAACATCTCCCGCGACCCCATTTTGGGTTCGCCTGCTCAACGTTTATTGTCGAGGCAGACCCGAGCCACAGTGCCTGTGGCGGGTCAGGCATTGATCCCACTGGTGGTTCCATCACTGGAAGTCCTGTCCAGATTACAACAAAAGCGTGACATTCAACAACAGTGGTATGACAAGACAAGTAGGCCAATGCCACCATTAACCAAGGGGCAGGTGGTTCGTTTGCAGACTGACAAAGGCCATGACCGCATCCGTGTAATATCAGGAACTGCTTCTGAGTCACGCTCATATCTGGTCAGTGCCGATGGCGGCACTTACAGGCGTAACAGACAACATATCCTGCCTGTGAATGAGCCAGTTCTACCTCCGTACTATCCCGACCGTACAAGTGTACTGCCGTCCGTGTCCAGAGGCATTAATCCGCCTACGCCAGCACAACAACCCACTTCTGGAACGGCTGCTTTGCCAGTGGCGACGCCCCCTCCGCCTGTGCCACAGTCTCATCACCGGGAATGCTGGTTCAGTCTCCCTCACCTGTGATGCCACTGGCTCTGTCCCCGGTGGGGAAAAACAGAGATGGTCTTTATCGCACACGTGCTGGTCGTGTTTGCTAGCCCACCGTGAGTACCCGGGCTATGTTTGACTTTCCTCCAGCTTATTATCAACTGCTATGCATGCCTTATTTAGTCAATGGTTTTGTACTGACATTTAATTCTTTATGAGGGAGGATGTAGATCAGTGACTCGTGTTATGAGTCATACTTTGTAGCTACGCCCACTAGTGACGTGCTAAGATGATGTTATCTATGCTGTATTGTTAATAAAGTCTTTGGATCTTAATCACAGTGTGACTTTGGTTATTCCAACAACAGAAGCTCAAAAGGATTCAGACTTGATCGCCTACCCATTCCGTCCACGGATGCTGCCTGACCCACTGAGTTACTCCAGCATTCTGTGTTTTACATATGTTAGCAGTGGGTTCAGCAAGGTTGGCCTGTTGACAAGGAGGGAATTATACTCACTTGTGCAGCGAAGGGTTTGATTTTCTAAAAATGGAATAATGTCTCGGGACTGGAGCAGATCAATGGGCATTGGTCTACACACAGCATCAACATTTAACTTCATACCTCCACACAATCTCCCAAATGGATCAATGCTTCATTCCCCCTAGATGAGCATGAAATAAAAACTTTGTCAGAGAAAGAAAAACTGCAAGCTCTGTCAGGCATCCAATATTTCTTGAGTTGCGGGGAAAGCAATAGCTTAGGTCAAATTGTGCACAGCATTTAAATGGGAACAATACTACAACCAGGGCACTGCACTGATGAGAAAAATAATTGAGAAAACTCAGCAATTTTCTGTAAATGTTATGGTTTGATGACTAAGAATGTTGATGACGACATTGATGACTAATGACTTCATCTTCTTATCGAGTCCACACACAAGATTAGAAGTTGTTCAGCCAGAGCTGAACACACTTCTCGGCATCTGCATACAATGGTGTCTGTCTTGTCGCTTCTTGTGGTGGTGGAAAGATTGGTGGAAACAGGGCCGTGACATGAATCCTCTTTCCTTGATCCCAGGAATACCAGAGGTGTATGCAATGGCATAATTGGAGCACTTTCAATTTTTTGTCAAATTATTATAGGTGAAAGTGTCCACAAAAAATACCTCAGACTGAAAAAGACCGTTACTTGAAATAGTTGAATCCAGTACTGAGTCCCAAGACTGCAACTTGTCTAGATAGAGTTATAGAGTCTTACAGCGTCAAAACAGGCCCTTTGGCCCAACTTGCCCACACCGATCAACATGTCCCATCTACATGAGTTTCACCTGCCTGCGTTAGGCCCATATTCCTCTAAATCTATTCTATCCATGTACCTGTCTAAATGTTTCTTAAATGTTGCGATAGTCCCTGCGTCAAGTACCTCTCCGGGCAGCTCATTCCATACACCCACCACCCACTGTGTGAAAAAATTACCCTTCAGGTTCCTATTAAATCTTTTTCCCCCTCACCTTAAACCTATGTCTTCTGGTTCTCGATTTCCCAACTCTGGGCATGAGACTCTGTGCATTTACCAATCTATTCCTCTCATCATTTTGTACACCTCTATGATCACTCCTCATCCTCTGCGCTCCAAGGAATAGAGTCCTGGCCTGCTCAATCTCTCTCTGTAGCTCAGGCCTCCGAGTCCTAGCACGATCCTCGTAAACCTTCTCTGCAGCCTTCCAGCTTTCCATCATGTTTCCTATGACACACTGCTCGGAACCGAACACAATAGTCTAGATGTGGTGTCACCAATGTCTTATACAACTGCAACATGACCTTCCAACTTCTATACTCAATACTCTGACTGATGAAGGCCAATGTGCCAAAAGCCTTTTTGACCACCCTATCTACCTTTGCCACCACTTTCAAGGAATGATGTACCTGCACTCCTAGATCCCTTTGCTCTACAACACTCCCCGGAGCCCAGCCACTCACTGTTTAGGTCGTGCCCATGTGGAATTGTGGAATCTTGTGGAATTTCTGTTTTGTTTGTGATAAGCATTGACCCTGCCCTAACGCCTTCCCCAGAGAGTGATGGATGGTTTACTAACCCATTGAGACAGTTTCCCAGAAACAATGTAACTTCAATGATGAACAGGTCATAGTCAGAGATGGCATCGATCTCAGTTCCATCTCCAGAAGCAAAATAAACAAGAGTCCAAACAAACCAGTGAGCAATGCTGAAGGAGATCAAACTGCAGGTACAATTGCATGATTTATTCAATCTGTCTCTTTACAGAGACAAAAAGAAAATTCATTGGTTTATCTGTATTCATGAATTTAATATATTCATTAAATGATGATATTGAAAGTAATGAAAATTAAACATTAAAGCAATTGTAAAACTAAAACATGATTGTACATTAAGCAAATGTTAAATGGTGATAGTGCACTTGCTACATTAAGTTAGAATTTATGACTGTCACAGTCACTTCAATATACGTTTAATAAAGATTATTTTACAGCTGCCTGGAGGAGTAGGGGTTGAGATGCTTCTGGATAATGGCAAAGTGATAATTACATAATTACAAAGAACAGTTGACCTTAATCGGTCAGTATTTTCCTCCACAGTTTTTCTCTCGGGCATGATCACTGACTTTAACCCTTGCGGATATTCCACAGACACCCACTTCTCCCCGCCTCTCTCTCATATCTGTCTATTTCTGTTTCTTTCACTTCCACATAACAATATGTTGAACAGAATGACAGTATGATAGGTTTGTGTTCAATTGGAATAAAGAATCCTAAATGTAACATGTTGAAATAGAGATTTAATATGCAAAACATTCATTAGCACTTGAAAAGTAAAATGACATTTCCGGTGCAGATCAAGTTAAATATTAGAAGATAGACACAAAATACGGGAGAAGCTCAGCGGGACAGGCAGCTTCTCTGGTAGAAGGAATGGGTGATGTTTCAGGACGAGACCCGAGTCTGAAGAAAGGTCTTGACCCAAAACGTCCCCCATTCCTTCTCTCCAGAAATACTGCCTGTCCCACTGAGTTACTCCAGTATTTTGTGTCTATCTTCGGTATAAACCAGCATCTGCAGTTCCTTCCTACATGTCAAAATATTAGCATGGCATTTCTCTTTTTGCATACTGATATATACGTATTATGTATCCATTTGTTGATAACAACACACACACAAAGAGTATTAAAATAGGTTAGTTAAAGATCTGATTTCAATATATTTTGAAATATATATATATATTCTGAATTGCAGGGTATTAAGGGGCATTGATTATGTGCAGGCTAAAGAGATTAGTTTAACAGCTCATGTTTTCATGGACATTGTGGGCCAAAGGTCCTATTCTTGTCCTGCACTGTTCTGCATTCCATGGTGCATACACACAGAAACTGATTGACCTGTTAACTATTTCGAATCTTTTCTGGCCCATTGAGCCTACTCCACCATCCTTCTCAAACCAATTCTCCTGCCTTCTCACTGTAACCTTTGATGTCCTTACTAATCAAGAACCTATCAATCTCCTCATCCATCTAAAGTCCAGGTTACGTGAGCGTAGGCCCAGAGCCATCAAATACTCCTCATAAGTTTACCAATAGAGTTCACTGGAAACCAAATCATCTGAAGTGGAGTTCATCTTGCATTCTAGATTGTGTGTTTAGCAAACATCAGATGGCTCAAATATGCACATTATTTTATGCACCTTGAAGCATTCAGGAAATCTGGAAATCATTGCCTTTTCCTCATTTCCTTGAAACTTAATTTATCTTGGTCATCTGCAACATGTCTTAGCAGAGTTCACTTTGCTAGCAAACTCATGAAAATACAAAATATTTGTTGTTTACTAAATCAATTTTCCCAATTTAAAATTTCACCCTAAAGAATCCAAACAAATGTAAGCTGTTGTTGCAATATTGCATCTTCCCTCAATAGTTGCTCACACCCGACCAATAGGATAAAGCAAAACACTTTTCCACTTAATTTTATGATTACATCAGTGTGATCTTGCACTACATCTTTACATCTAATCGGTGTGACTTTGATGTCAATTCATTTTTTATCTCAATTTAAAATGTTTAAAAAGGATACAAAGAGGTTTGTTCAGATATTATTTCAAGAGCTTTACTTCAAAAGACTGGAATTACCTCAGATTCAGGAGTGATTTAATCATAAACAAGTCAGATGCTGTAACCTGTTTGGTGACATGCTTTGATCAGGTTCCATTCCTCAGACTAACACTAGAAAAGGGGGACATATAATCAGTAATGCATCTCTCGGTAAATAGCCAAACCATTCAAAAGCAAGCCCTGATTTGGACTCAATCTAGATCCAAGTGCTGGCTCTTAACCTTGCACCACATCCACTCATGATCTTCATGTGTGAATATATATGTATGCAAACTAGAATTTTGTTTCATAGAACTGTTATTGTGAACTAAAGGCAATTTTATACTCACAAGTTAGTGGGAAGGAGGCAGCCCAGGTTAAATCCTAAACTCGAGTGCTGTTTCTGTTATTTACAGATTTTCCCAATGAGTTTAATTTAGTTTATTTTAGTTTAGTTTAGAGATACAGTGCGGAATCAGGCAAAGTCCATGCCAACTCCAATCATCTATACTAGTTTAATTAACCTACAAACCTGCACGTCTTTGGAATGTGAGAGGAAACCAGAGCACCCGCAGTCAGGATTGAACCCGGGTCTCTGCTCTGTAAGGCAGCGACTCAACCTCAGCGCTACTGTGCCACCCTTGCGGAACTCATGAAACATGCAAACTTAGAAAAGCAAGAATGCCTCTTCTCTCAGTCCAACAAGCTCCTAAACATCCCACAAGAGGCCACCCCCATCCGTCCTCTTCCCCAGACACACAAACTGTGCCGCAAACCCGTATCCAAGAACATCAAGGTGCCCACATCCCTCCTCTGGTTCTCCGCAGACTGACAGAACCAGCCTCTCAGTCTGAATGTCTAACCCTAATGTCTACCAGCTGGAGTCCTTCAAGACCATTTAAGACGAGTCTTGCTGTTAAATTCAGCAGGATCAATTGGATCAAATCAGATCAAAACCAATCAGAGCAAACTCAGGGCAGCACAGTTGCACCTCTGGACCTCACAGCATCAGAGTCCCGGGTTCGATCCTGACCTCGAATGCTGTCCGCGTGGAGTTTGCAACTGCAACTGCAAGTTTATTTATATAGCACATTTCATACACGAGGCAGACTCAAAGTGCTTCACATAAAAACATGTCATACAATAAAATGAAATAATAAAAGGAAATAAAATAGAAGAATTAAAAGAAAAGAAAAGTTAAAAATGCATTATAGAAAAGTGCAAAAGTTAAAAGTGCAATGTAGTTAAGATTTAGCTGAAAGCTAAAGTAAACATAAAAGTTTTCAGTCTTGTTTTAAAAGTGGTGAAAGTAGGGGCATCTTAAATCTTCAGGAAGTTTATTCCAGCTATTTGTTGCATAGTAACTAAATCCTGCTTTCCCATGTTTTGTATTTACTCTGGGAATCACTAACAGATTGGTCTCAGAAGATCTTAGCGGTCTAGAAGGCTTATATAGTGGAAGCATGTCAGTGATATACTTTGGCCCTAAACCATGTAGTGATTTATAGGTGAGCAGCAGGATTTTGAAATCAATTCTCTGACATACAGGGAGCCAATGTAAGGATTTAAGAATTGGTGTAATGTGTTCAAATTTTTTGGTCTTTGTTAGAACTCTAGCAACAGCGTTCTGAACAAGCTGTAGCTGCCTGACAGTTTTATTCGGAAGACCTGCAAGGAGACCGTTACAATAATCTAGCCTACTAGTAATAAAGGCATGTACAAGTTTTTCTAAGTCTTGAGCTGACATGACTCCTCTTAGTCTTTGCACGTTCTCACTGTGTCCACATGGGCTTCCTCCGGGGACTCCGGTTTTCTTCTGTTTCCCAAAGATGTGCAGGTTTGCAGGTTAATTGTCCTTTCGAAAATTGCCCCCAGTGGTTATAGAATGTATGTGAAAGTGGGATGACATAGAACAGGTGTGAATGGGTGATCAATGGACAATATAGACTCAGGGGTCAAAAAAATAAACTATATCTTATATTTAATGGAGATATTTTACATCTCTATAAAACTACATGAAACTCAATAACGGGAAACCCGTAGATTCCAGAACTCCTACTGCAAGAGGTGAGCTCCCAGCCCTGGCTCTTGTGTTCCCAACTCCATGACCAAACCCTGTGTCTCAACACACAAGCCTACAACATTAGCCAAGTCTGATGAGACCGCTCTTCACACCCACACTCTGGCAGCTGGTGGTGGCCTGAAATCCACAAACTTTGAGAGATTCCCACAGCCAACAAGAAGAAGAGAAACTGTGTACCATATGCCGAAACATTATGAAGTTGTTACAATCATGTATACAATTGCCTGCAATTGATGAGCTGCCTCTGGCATCACCAAGGGAACAGCTTTCCTTGTGTTGGAGGGAGCCTGCAGTGACAATGTATAAACTGTACCAAATTACAGCCTTCAAATGGAAGCAGTAACATTGTGTTCCTGATGATGAACGAGAATTTACAATTATTAGTGGGGAACTATTTAGACAAACTAAAGCATGTTGGAACTGGCGCAGCCATTGTTCTCTAATTACCTGAGGCATTTCCCAAGAATAAAAGGAAACAAATAACAAATGATTCCTGTTGCGAGAACCATTGAAAGCAAACATGTAATTATGGCTTCTTTGTAATGAAAAAGCCATTAACTAACATAGAACAAACTTCATTTGAAACAACTTTGACAAAGATTGTTATACCTACATTCAGTCAACAGAATTACACATTTACATCAGTCTGAAGAAGGGTCCCGACCTGAAACGTCACCTATCCATGTTCTCCAGAGATGCTGACTAACCCATTGAGTTACTCCAGCACTGTGTGTCTTTATTTTGTATAAATATACCACCCCACCCCACTCTTAGATCCCCATAATCTTCAGCTCACCGAGCCATTCCAGGCCAGAGCCCCTGATTAATAATAAATGCTTTTAAAAATGTAGAAAATGTGCTGTCAATTATTGTGCTCAGATCTCCAAAATCCCAATTAATGCACAACAGCTGATTGAATTTGATTTTAATGAGTATTTCTGTGTTATATTGAGAACAGTTTGATAATGCATTTTATTTTGTAATTTCAGATTCCTACTTTGCTTTTGATCACTCAGAGTACAGTGTAGATGTCCTGTGTTGAACTATAAGGCAGCTGACCTGTCGCGCAGGTGTCTTGGAAACTCAATGTCAAACTCCAATGTTTGATGTGGAAGTTCAGCAACTTGAATAAGAAGATTTCCATTACGCAAAGATTTTGAAGATTACTTGATGCCAATTTCTGGACAGATGCCGCTGAAAGATGTCATGAAGAGAAAGAAATTAGTTTCTCAGCCCTGCATGAAGGCCACATTATGTGCTGTATATCAATGATCTCTGCTACTTGATTGCCTGAGAGCTTGGCTAGCATGTCAAGTTTATTCCTTTCCTTCCTCAATGTACCTTGGCTGGGACATGGTCTGATGTCTTATTGAGAGCTAAGTTGCTGAACCAATGAAATCTTCCAAACATGCTGATGAACTGACATTAATCTCAGTCAAGATCATGGTTGTATTGTTTCCCTCGAAGGTATGTATATAAATGATTCACCCACCTGCTATACAACCAGCATCATTTTCTTTCATGGACATAAGGAATGGGATTGAATAAAGAGTATTTTTGCACTGACATGTAACAGAAATCTCTGGGCCCTTTGGCATATAACTCGAGTCGAAATTAATTCGAAAGACTGCACAAAAGATTCACGTGGATGTTACTCAGACTGGAGTTGAGTGGTTGGATAGGCTGGGATTATTTTAAGCTGGGAAGGAGGCTGAGGTGTGACCTTATACAGGTAAATAAAATCATGAGGGGCGTAGATTGATGGATGGTCACTATATATTTCCAAGGATAGTCCACAACTAGAGGTCATAGATTTAAAACAAGAGGGGAAAGATGTAAAAGGGACCTGAGAGGCAACTTTTACATACAGAGGCTGTTGGGTATAAGGAACAAATTACCAGGCATAGCAGTAGAGAAGGGTACAATTACATCACTTAAAAGATATTTGAACAGGTACATGCATAGGAAAGGTTGAGAAGTATATGGGTCAAACGCAGACAACTTTGCTAGTGCAGATAAAGATCATGGTCAACATAGATGAGGTGCGTCGAAGTCACTGTTTCTGTTCCGTTTGACCCTATATCTCTAAATTATTTAGCTTTGTTAATTATGTGCAATGAGGTTCATTTAATCATATCCATGAGTTATGACTTTAAGATTTAATATGCCATCTTATAATATATCTATTAATAATATTTGAATAGAACATATTAATAATTTATCGTGCTAAACCTTTCCACCCGCTGTCTCCTCCCCCCCCCCCCCACCTCCTTCTCACGTCTTTATTTTGTCTGTTATTCCGAAATGTAAAATTACAAGAAGCGTGGATTCCCATCCGTTCCGATCATCCCAGCGAGACGGCATGTACATCGGGCCGTCCGTATCAGCGACTGCGGAGGGTTCAAGGCCCCGACCACGGGTGAACAAAGAGGAAGATGACTGAACTTTATTGCCTTCCCTCACAGTGGGAAACGTTGAGTGCACTGTGCGCGGATGTTCATGTTAAATTCTATATCGTGTATTGTGTTCCTTTTTATTTGTATGACTGTATGGTAACTCAAATCTCACTGTACCAATTGGTGCATGTGACAATAAATGTAACGAACTTGATTCGGGGGGGGGGGGGGGGGATAATTAAAGGACATTGATAGTGAAGACTTTTAAAAGTAGCACCTATTTAAAAAAAAATAATTGTAAAATAAGGTGTAAGATGTTGCTGCATCATTCTATTACTTTAGCTTTAAATTCACAGATATTCAGAGAGCAAGCTGTCTCTCGGGAACAGATGGCTCTCTAAGTATGCACTGTGCTAATGAAAAGGTTCCTTATGTTTCAGTAATTGAAACCTACCCAAAGGTCAGGAACCATTTTATTATTGTGATATCAACCCTGGGCAACAGAAACAAACATGGTAATAAAACACTTTAATTATTGTCATCCTGTTAATGCTCTCCATCTTTTAAATTTTATTTCATAAATTATTATTTGTTTCTCTAAATCCTCAGCTTTTAAACTAGTTAACTTTCAAAGATAAAAAACTAAGAAAGGAGTGAAAGACTGAGCTTAGATAATTGTTCCTTTACACAATCAAATAGGCCAAATGTAACTAATGCAATAACTCTTTGCATGGTCATTTGCAGGCATTAGTGAAATCACTGTGCTGGAAAATCTCTGCAGTTCTGAAATTGTTGCCGTATGCAAATGGAAACAGACTTCTTAATGCCTTTTCCTAAAGACAGCATGTTCTCCAGAAAATCCACAATTAAGATCCTCCAATCAGACTTGCAGGTTTGTTACGTGTGAGGTAAGCAAGGTAAGATGTGTTTAAGGAGCGTTCTTAAAGACATACAACAGATGGAGAGGTTTGGGGAGGGATTTTCCCACAGCACAGAAGGATTATTCAGGTCATCCTCATGAGCACTTTGTAAGGGTCCTCCCAATTCTCCCACCCTTCTTCCCCAGCTCTGGACATTTTTGAAGTAGTAATTCAAAACGGATGTCACTAATCAGTCAATTAAACATGCAGTTACAGCTTTGGGCCAAAGACCTAAGTTAGTTCTGGCAAAGAGTTTTGGACCTGAAATATTAACTCTCAACCTCTTTCCACTGATGCTGCCTGAGCTGCTGAGTGATTATGGTTTCTCAGCATGTTTTATTTATTTTACAGTTCCTTTAAATAATTATGAACAAACTTTTGGAATGATCCATAATCTAATTATTCTTATAATGAGGCTCGTACAACGACGTAATCGGAGTCTGTCTTTATTTAGCAACTCACTACAGCAGCTGCCTCGTGCTGCATCCCCGGGCCCTGCTGCTAGGCCTCTCTCCGGTTACGCCCACAGCCCCACCTTCAGGCCGGATGCCGTCACTGCAGCCTGACCACTGGCAGCAGAATAAAGGCATTCCTTACTCTATTATTCCATAATACCACAATCCATAATCTAATTCAGCTGCAGATTGAATGCCAGTTAAAGTGACAATAAGTTAAGGTTACACTTTTGGCACTGACATTATGGGCTGAATGGGTCTGTTCCTGTGCTGTATTGTTCAATGGTCTACGATCTCTGTTCTATGAGATCAGAGGTACAATGAAATAGGTTCTCATGTACACATACAAGTTATAGATTTAAACTAAAAAAGTACCCTCAGTGTTAGCATCTTATTTAGTTGTTTACTTAAAATTGGAGTTAGAACGACTTGATGGGAGAAGCAAACAAAAACATTTTCACTTCTCTGTGTTATATTTGCCCATTTGTTGAGCAGGACTGGGTTGTCACACAAATCCATGAAGAGTGCAGCCGCTAATACCAATGAGTCATTTCCAGATTAACTGGAAGAAATTCATTGTCACATACTGGCTGACATGTACAATTAATAACCGTAAAGATTAAGGTATTGGAAGATCAATGTTCATCATACATTGCTAGAATTATTGGCAGGTTACAAAATAACCTCTGGTACACCCTGAATGCGTAACTAAGAAAGGGCCAGCGGCAGGTATTACAAACATGATGCGTTCAAAATCGTTCAGAACCACAAAGTCTACTAAATGCTTACACCCGACATTCGTGCATATCCTGCAAACAATAAATCTGTAATAATCTCATCGCAATAATTGCAATTACTTCTTAGATTACCAACTGACTGGCTTCTCTGTCAGACCCAGTTGCCTCCTTCCTTCCAATGGTCGACTTGTGCACTCTTCTCACTCCCATGGCTCTCACTACTCTTCTTCTGAAAGGAGCAGATAGCACATTCCAACCTCGCAAACTCACTTATCCATTGGAATTAACATAGATGCAGAAATGGGCCTATACAACTTCCTATTCAACTCATGGTCATTCAGTGGAGTTGCAGACATGAATTTAACAAATGTTATTTTCTTTTCAATGGCTTGGATTTTTTCATCTTTTCCATTCAAATGAAATGGAATGTATACATTCTGATGAACAGTAGTATCCCAATAGTGTGACAGGGTTCGTGGATCAAAGTGCCTTTTGCCACCCATTATAGTTTGTGTTCAAATGAATGGACAACTATCATCGGGTGTATTTAAGACACTTTAGTATTTATGGCCACGTCACCTCCGATGTGACATTTTGAAATCATGAAGTATGATTTCACTGATACATGCTTACTTTGTTTAGTTGATGAAATGTAAACAGTGGCTTGTAAAGAACAGGCCAAATGCCCGCAAAGAGCAGTGCAGACTTCGTCCCTCGTGAGGGAATGAGTCTTAGACCAACATTTGTGTATAAAACATCTTAGCAACTTGCTCTTGCCACAGACTTCTCTCCTGCACCATCATGAACAATCTGCTGTGCTCATGATCCTGAGCCCATCGATCTACCAACTCTGCCGCTTGACCTGTGTGAGGCCTCCATTCCACCTCCCTCCATCCCATTCACACCAAAGGCCCAGGAGACGTGGAGCCACTGACCATCCTGAACACAACCTTTGAACGGAGTATCTACTGTGAGATTTTAATGCTGGAACAGAATTTGACATCCTGATTTTACACTCATTAGGATGCAATGGAATTTCTTAGCATTAGTTCTTTTGGGGCGATTTTTTTAGAGATACAGCGTCACAACAAGCCCTTCAGATGACAGAGTCATCACCGACCATAATCACCTGAATACTGGTTTTATACTACACCCTAGGGACAATTAACTGAAGCCAATTAACCTACAAACCTGCACTTCTTCTTAACCAGGGCACTCAGAGAAAACCTATGCTTAGGTATGTTACAATACTTACCGTCAGCGGCGCTGTAATTCTGCCACTGGCCGTGTGCGTGATTTTGGCGCCTTTAAGGGGGGGGGCGGGTTTAAAATGCGGGTTTCACCTACCTTGTCCTGTATTATATTTAGTTGGAGTACAAGCGTTTGCTGAAAAATCGTTCCTAGGGGCGTTTTGTGTATTTTTTATTTTTATTAAATCGACAATGTCAGCGCTGGAGTCATTTTTAAATCAGTTTCTAAAGCCGTCAGCGCCGACAACGGGGATGGATTTCACACATGGGACAGGTAAACGAAAGTGGTTTATTTTAATGTATAAAAGTGCTTCTTAAGAAGCCTTTAATTAATATTTTTTCATGCGAAACGGTGATTTTATTCCCCGAACTAACGGCAGAATTTTTCATGCCAATACGGGGTTAAATTCACCGCAAATCAACGTTCCAAATGATCGCGTTCCAGAAATTCTCACTCGCAAGATGATTTAAATTCCCATTAATGTGCAGATATTAAACATTCAATTCCTTCCATTTGGCCTGTAAATTCATGACAATGAGATTTAAAAATTATGTTATATTGTGAATTCTTGTGTGAATGTTATTTGGACACTTAGGCTATTTAAAAATGTTAATTTATTCTTAAGAAATTGATAGATGTTTAGATCTAGTAATTGAATTTTGTAATTAGCTACAATTAGGTAACTAACTAATTATATGCTTTAATTTCATGTCTTCTAAGTAAGATTGTTTCATATTTGTTTCAGAATGCTTCAATCTATAATAATTGAAAATTTCAGTTCTCTTAATTTTTAAGAAAGTTATGGGCTTTTAACTGTCCTCGATCACAGCTTTTGTGTTAAGTCAATGGAAAAGCAATAGGGAACAAGATGCTAATTTCCGAGTATGAAAATGGCCATCACTTTTTTAATACTGAAGATATGAAAGTGAATTAGGTGTCAAATTAACCTTCTTTTTATGCTTTATCTGATGGGATAAATTGCTACTATGCTGTCACCAAGAGTGGAACTCGCTATCAAAACATGGAGGGGACGGGGGACACAATTTTTTGGCGGCCGAGCGCGCATGCGCACACTCACACACACGCGCGCGAGGCTTCGGAGGCTCAATCCAGCGCTAAATGCAGCTCAACTCTGCCTGTCTCACCGGGTTAACTACAGCCCTGGCTGGACTGATGGGACACCAGCGCGGCTTCTCCGCGCTGGCCATATTTCCCGCAAGCCCAGGCAGGTTCACCTGGCGGGACAGGCAGAGTTGAGCTGGGTTTAGCGCTGTTTCTCTGCGCTGGCTGTGGGCCTGGGGGTACAGCTCGCGTCTGACTCCCGACCTCTCTGGCCACTCGTGGGGGGGGGGTGCACTCGGGACAGCACCGGAGACCCGGCCGGGATCGATCCTGCCCGCGGACGAGGCGCAGGTCTATGCCACGTCTCCCTCCTCCAATCAACGCGCTCTTTCCTCAGTCCCACCCCCCCCTCCCCCAATCATCGCGCCCTCGATCATCAGTCCCACCCCCACTGTCTCGCGGAAAGCGGAGATTTTAAAATACGGATCACAAAAACTTGGGGGGGGATGTCCCCCACCACTCAAAACCGGGTTTGCCGCCCCTGGCTGTCACACAGAGAAGGTACAAACTCCGCACAGACAGCACCCATGGTCAGGATCGAACCTGAGTCTCTGGCGCTGGAAGGCATCAACTCCACTGCTGTGCCACTGTGCCACCCTTATTTTCCCAGTCAGTACAAGCTACGATCGAAGCAGTGTATTTATCTTCTGTGATGCACTACAGTTACAGGGCCCTCCATAATATTTCAGACAGACCCATCATTTATTTATTTGCCTCTGTACTCCACAATTTGGGATTTGTAATAGAAAACATTACATGTGGTTAAAGTGCACATTGTCAGAATTAAATAAAAGCCATTTTAATACATTTTGGTATCACCATGTAGAAATCACAGCAGTGTTTATACATAGTCCCCCCATTTATTTTTTTATTTTTAATTTAATTTAAAAAAAAAATTTTTTAGTCCCCCCATTTCAGGGCAGAATTGGCCTCCACTGCCTTCGGTGGCAGAGAATTGCACAGATTCACAACTCTCTGGGTGAAGTATTTTTTCCTCATCTCAGTCCTAAATGGCCTACCCCTTATTCTTCAACGGTGACCCCTGGTTCTGGACTCCCCCAACATCGGGAACATTTTTCCTGCATCTAGCCTGTCCAATAACATTTGTGCCAACATGCGCACTGACTTTGGTTGCTCCCTGTCCTCTTTGAGGATGTAATGTAGCCGCTCCAAGGCATCCTGGAGGCAACACACCACCCCGGAGTCACGATTGTTGCTACATGAGCTTGCTTACTGATGAGTCTCCTAACACTACAGCTCTGCCTGTTCCTTCCCTGCTGTGCCTCAGACCCAGTTACACAGTCCTGACTGTGACTGTTGCTCACCTCAGAAGGGTCAGACCACGGGGAATGGCCACAGGGATCACCCACACCCGCTGCCTATTCCATTTCTTTTGGTCACCCATTTACTCTCTTCCTGCACCTTAGGCGTGACCACTTTGCTATAACTCCTATCGGGTGGTTTTAAACTGAATAAGGGGGGTGGGGTGTCATATGGGATAGTTGAGGATGGAATTAAAGGGAAAGAGAGTAAAGGGATGGTTAATGACCTCAGAATTAACGAGAAAGGAAGCTCACAAAGGGATAGGAGAGTATGGCCAAGTATAATAGGGATCGATGTGAAAGGTGAGATGCGTAAGGAATTAAAAGTATTGTATATGAATGCGCGAAGTATAAGAAGTAAAGTAGATGAGCTTGAGGCTCAGTTAGAGGTTGGTAGATATGACATTGTGGGGATTACTGAGACGTGGCTGCAGGAGGATCGGGCCTGGGAACTTGATATTCAGGGTTATACATCCTATAGAAAGGACAGGCAGGTGGGCAGAGGATGGGGGGTAGCTCTGCTGGTGAGGGATGGAATTCAGTCCCTTGTGAGGGAAGACATAGGGACTGACGAGGTAGAGTCACTGTGGATTGAGTTGAGGAATTGTAAAGGCAAGAAGACACTAATTGGTGTTATCTACAGACCCCCAAATAGTAGCCGGATGTAGGGTGTAAGTTGCAGCAGGAGTTAAAACCGGCATGTAACAAAGGTAATGCCACTGTGGTGATGGGGGATTTCAATATGCAGGTAGACTGGGAAAATCAGGTTGGTTCAGGACCCCAAGAAAGAGAGTTTGTAGAATGCCTCCGGGATGGATTCTTAGAGCAGCTTGTAATGGAGCCGACCAGAGAAAAGGCAATTCTGGATTTAGTGTTGTCCAATGAACCAGATATGATAAGAGAACTCGAGGTAAAGGAACCGCTTGGAGGTAGTGATCATAATATGATTAGTTTTAGATCATAATATGATTAGTTTTAACCTGCAAATTGAGAAGGAGAATGTTAAATTGGAAGTGGCAGTGATGCAGTTGAACAAAGCGGACCATGAAGGCATGAGAGGGGAGCTGACCAAAGTAGACTGGAAAGGGATCCTAGCAGGAATGACGGTGGAACAGCAATGGCAGGATTTTCTGGGCATAATCCGGAAGACGCAGGATCATTTCATTCCTAAAAGGAAGAAAGATTCCAAGGGGAGTAGGAGGCAACCGTGGCTGACAAGAGAAGTTAGGGATAGAATAAAACTAAAAGAAAAGATGTATAACACAGCAAAGAGTAGCCGGAAGCCAGAGGATTGGGAAACTTTCATAGGACAACAGAAGGAAACAAAACGGGCAATACGGGCTGAAAAGATGAAGTACGAGGGGAAGCTGGCCAGGAATATAAAGGACAGTAAAAGCTTCTTTAGATATGTTAAGGGAAAAAGATTAGGAAAGTCAAATGTGGGTCCCTTGAAGGCAGACATGGGTGAAATTATTATGGGCAGCAAGGAAATGGCAGAAGAGTTGAATAGGTACTTCGGATCTGTCTTCACTAAGGAAGACACAAACAATCTCCCAGATGTACTGGAGGACAGAGGATCTAAGGGGGTAGAGGAACTGAAATAAATTTTCATTAGGCGAGAAATAGTATTGGGTAGGCTAATGGGACTGAAGGATGATAAATCCCCTGGGCCTGATGGTCTGCATCCCAGGGTCCTCAGGGAGGTGGCTCTAGAAATAGTGGATGCATTGGTGATCATTTTCCAATGTTCAATAGATTCAGGATCAGTTCCTGTGGATTGGAGGATAGCTAATGTTATCCCACTTTTCAAGAAAGGAGCGAGAGAGAAAACGTGGAATTACAGACCAGTTAGCCTGACTTCGGTGGTGGGAAAGATGCTGGAGTCAATTATTAAAGAGGTAATAATGGGGCATTTGGATGGCGGTAAAAGGATTAGTCCAAGTCAACATGGATTTATGAAAGGGAAATCATGCTCGACTAATCTTCTGGAATTTTTTGAGGATGTGACAAGTAAAATGGATGAAGGGGTGCCAGTGGATGTAGTGTATCTAGACTTTCAGAAAGCCTTTGATGAGGTCCCGCACAGGAGACTGGTGACTAAAATTAGAGCACATGGTATTGGGGGTAGGGTGTTGACATGGATAGAAAATTGGTTGGCAGACCGGAAGCAAAGAGTAGGAGTGAATGGGTCCTTTTCAGAATGGCAGGCAGTGGTGAGTGGAGTGCCGCAACGCTCGGTGTTGGGGCCGCAACTGTTTACCATATATATTAATGATTTGGAAGAGGGAATTAGGAGCAACACTAGCAAGTTTGTGGATGACACAAAGCTGGGTGGCAGTGTGAACTGTGAAGAAGATGTTAGCAGGTTGCAGGGTGACCTGGACAGGTTGAGTGAGTGGGCAGATGTATGGCAGATGCAGTATAATATAGATAAATGTGAGGTTATCCACTTTGGCAGCAAAAACAAGGGGGAAGATTATTATCTCAATGGGGTTAGGTTAGGTAAGGGGGAGGTACAGTGAGACCTGGGTGTCCTTGTACACCGGTCACTGAAAGTTGGCGTGCAGGTACAGCAGGCAGTGAAGAAAGCTAATGGAATGTTGGCCTTCATAACAAGAGGATTTCAGTATAGGAGTAAAGAGATTATTCTGCAATTGTATAGGGCTCTGGTGAGACCACATCTGGAGTATTGTGTACAGTTTTGGTCTCCTAATTTGAGAAAGGACATCCTTGTGATTGAGGCAGTGCAGCTTAGGTTCATGAGATTGATCCCTGGGATGGCGGGACTGTCATATGAGGAAAGATTAAAAAGAATAGGCTTGTATTCACTGGAGTTTAGAAGGATGAGGGGGAATCTTATAGAAACATATACAATTATAAAAGGACTGGACAAGCTAGATGCAGGAAAAATGTTCCCAATGTTGGCGAGTCCAGAACCAGGGGCCACAGTCTTATAATAAAGGGGAGGTCATTTAAGACTGAGGTGAGAAAAAACTTTTTCACCCAGAGAGTTGTGATTTTATGGAATTCCCTGCCACAGAGGGCAGTGGAGGCCAAATCACTGGATGGGTTTAAGAGAGTTAGATAGATCTCTAGGGGCTAGTGTAGTCAAGGGATATGGGGAGGGCAGGCACGGGTTATTGATAGGGGACGATCAGCCATGATCACAATGAATGGCGGTGCTGGCTCGAAGTGCCGAATGGCCTCCTCCTGCACCTATTTTCTATGTTTCTATGAAGCTCTCTTTCTCCCGGATTATCCCCAGGTCATCCAGCTGCTGTAGGAAGGAACTGCAGATGTTGGTTTACATTGAAGATAGACACAAAATGCTGGAGTAACTCAGCAGGATAGGCAGCATCTCTGGACAGAAGGAATGGTGACGATTCAGGTCGAGACCTGAAACATCACTCATTCCTTCTATCCCGCATCGTCATCCAACTACTGCTCCAGTTCCTCAAAGTGTAGTCATCCAGGATAGCAGTAGTTTCTCTGACTTCCCACATCTTGCAGGAAGAACATTACAGCATTCTACATGCCACAACTACTGCACCCAAACCGAGGAAATAAAAGGCACAACAATCACACAGATTGCACCTTCGTCTCCTGCTCCCCTCTGCTCTGCATTTATTCAGCCTTCTCGCTGAAAACTAGAGCCGAAGCCTCACACTTCCCCTCGCCTCAACCCCTCGCCTCAACCCCTCGCCTCATGCACTCCCATCCCCTCCCCAACACATGTCCCCCTATAGGCCACTCAGCTACAACTTGCCTCCATTTTATTGGCTGCTGAATTAACCAATTTTGATCATTCAACCAATCCAACTGGACAATGTAACGATGTAATGTTTGGCTACAGTATGGCCCACGTGGCCCAGGTTGGTGGTGGTCCACACACACCTACCCTCACCTGGCTTCTTCCACTTCATTGACAGATCACGGCTACTTGTAAACTTAAAGCAACACAGGTAAAGAACTCCATATCACTTGCACAAGAAACAGACGCAGATGAAATAAGATATTTTATTCTTGCCTGAAGTGTCTTTTACTCATTCATTTAAACAGACTCTTCCCATTAGTGAGTGCCCAGTCCATGTAGAACAACACCACTTCTTTCCAACAACTACACACATAGCAGCTGTTAGGACCTGAGGTCCTCTCCTTCAATGCAATTAAAGAGGCAGGACCCAGTAAAAACTGCCTCCAGCTCTACTGATGCACCTCAACTTGACATCTTCTGCATGGTAAGAGGGGCACAAGTGTTGTATTTGCTCGAATAAGATAGATGAAAGTAAAAATCACTCTTAGTCACACAGCTTGGAGCCGTGATGCCTCTTAGCTGCCTGTGGGGCTTGCTTGCCACTTTCTGGTTCAGAGATATGAAGGCATAGAAAATCCTGAGCTGGAACTGTTTGAAGCGATGACACTTTGTTGCTGGTGCTGACATATCACTTCTTATTCAAATGTCAGACAGGAATAAGATAATCAATGCAAACGTTAGTGTCTCACTAATGTGCATCCAATGGCTGCAGGCAAAGAGAAGCAAAATGATTGGTGATGAGGTGCAGTGACAGTGAGAAGGTTTGCTGGTGGTCATGTTGGAGGGGATACCAGAGTACAAAAGCATCAACTCACTCTGGGAAACTGCTTTCATTACACCGAACCTCACAAAATAAATTTAAATGGATTTTCTTGTGCTCATCCTGTCCACAGTCAGGCAGGCGGGCGGGCGGGCAGGCGGGCAGGCAGGGGCGCACGCACACACACACACACACGCGCACGAACGCGCACACACACACACAAACACAGGCATGCAGGCGCACACGCACGCGCACACACACACACTCGTGCAGACGCACGCACACACATGCATGTACACGCGCATGAAAGCACACGCATGCTCACACACACACACGTACACACACACGTACACGCACAAGCGCACGCACACACACTTGCACACACATGCACACGCACACACGAACACACCCGCGCACACATACACGCTTGCACACATGCACGCGCACACACACAAACACATACGCGCACCCGCGCACGTACACACACATGCACACACACACACACACACACACACACACGCACACAGGGACACACTCACGTATGCATGCACGCATGCATGCGGACACGTGCACACATGTGCGCACACACACATGCATGCACGCACATGTACACATACACATACATGCATGTGCGCACACACCGCACACACACACGCACATGCACACACACACGCACACTCACACACACAGACATGTGCACACGCACATCTACACGCGCACAAACACATGCGCACACACACGCACACATCTCCCCTTCACTATAACTGGCTGGATATGTGGGGAGGTTTCACATTCTGACATTTAAAATTGCTTTTGTGGTTGGATGACATTACCAGCCCTCTGGTGACATATACACTCACCAGCAGCTACAGATGTCCCTGCACCCTGTTCATCAAAAGCTAATAATGAAAAACATAAATTTGTAGATTTTAGTTTAGTTTAAAATACATGATGGAAACAAACCCTTCTACACACCAAGTCCACATCGAGCATTGAGGAGCTTAGTTTATTGGCACCTGTACTGAGATACACAAGTTCTATGCTATCCCGTTTACTCATCCACAGATGCCAATTAACCAACAAACTGCACATCTTTGAGATGTGGGAAGAATCCTGAGCACCCAGAAGAAACCATTGGGGTCGCAGGGATAATGTGCAAATCCACATAGACAGCACCCAGGTCAGGATCGAACCAGGATCGAACCTGTGAGGCAGCAGTACTACCAGCTGCGTAACGTGCCTCATAATCTACTATAATGGAACACAACACACCACCTCTTGAACTACCATGGCCATATTTCATGAATGTCTTTTGGCAGTCTTTTTCTTTTCAGTCCTGTATAATTAATGTTGCATGTGTCTTCCAAGTCTATGTGCCCGTGATGCTGTTGCAAGTTTCAAGCAAGATTTTCTCTACCTCTACCGCACTATGCATATGCAATAATCTCGACAACTTAAAATTTATATTCTACAATCATCTCAAGATTAATATTTCAGAAAAAACAGATTGCAGCCATTAAATCTATCTTAAAACATCTTTAGTTTAGTTTAGAGATCCACCGCGGAAACAGGCCCTTTGGCCTCCCAATGACCAACAATCCCCGTACTCTAACACTATACTACACACACTCGGGACAAGTTACAATTTTACCAAGCCAATTAACCCACAAACCCATAAGTCTTTGGAGTGTGGGGAGGGAAACCGGAGATCCCGGAGAAAACCCACGCAGGTGATGGGGAGAACGTACAAACTCCGTACAGACAGCACCCGTAGTCAGGATCGGACCTGGATCTCTGGTGCTGTGAGGTAACAACTCTACCGCTGTTCCACTGTGCTGCCAAGAGTTTCTCATACAATGTGGTATACTCTGTAATCATGGATCATGGATCATGGAAACTTTATTGTCAATCAGACCTTTCGGTCTGAACAAAATGTCGTTGCCTGCAGTCATACATATAATAAAATAACAAAACACACAATAAACACAAATTAACATCCACCACAGTGAGTTCACCAGACACCTCCTCACTGTGATAGAAGGCAAAAATCTTAAGTCTTTGTCTCTTCCCTCCTTGTTCTTCCTCTGCGCAAAGGCGATCCAGGCCTCCGATATTGTGACCCCCACCGGGTGATGGTAAGTAAGTCCCGCGGCCCAACCGTGCTCAGGGAATATGTTTTATTTTTTTATTTATTAGAAGTAAGTACATTACATTTTGATGGTACCTTTTTACATGTTCCTAGAATTATTAAAACATTTTATGTACAACTTCCTTTTTATTTTATTTTTTTAGAAAGAAAGAAATGAGAAAGAAAGAAGTAGTGAAGAGTAAAGAAAAGTCTAGTGAGTGTGAGGTAAAGAAAAGAAATAAGTAAGAAAGTGAAGCAGAAAGGAGATTCTCCCTCGCCACAAGTCCATGCTTTTTTATGTTCTTAATCATTTTTCGCCCAAACCCAAATTTTTTTAATTTTACAATACTATTGCACCACATGAATCCACAAGGTCAATAAATGGAGACCAACTCGTTAAGAATTGGTCTTGTTTATCTATTAGGAGGAGTCTCATTTCTTCCAAGTGGGCAGTTTCCTACATATTACCAATCCACAGGGAATATTTTAACTACATGGTAACAGTTTTAATTTTAAATCATAAAAATTCATCACCGCTCTTTACTGGGCATGCATACAATAGACAATAGACAATAGGTGCAGGAGTAGGCCATTTGGCCCTTCGAACCAGCACCGTCATTCAATGTGATCATGGCTGATCATCCCCAATCAGTACCCCGTTCCTGCCTTCTCCCCATATCCCCTGACTCCACTAATGTTAAGAGCCCTATCTAGCTCTCTCTTGAAAGCATCCAGAGAACCTGCCTCCACCACCCTCTGAGGCAGAGAATTCCACAGAATCACAACTCTCTGTGAGAAAAATTGTTTCCTCGTCTCTGTTCTAAATGGCTTACTCCTTATTCTTAAACTGTGGCCCCTGGTTCTGGACTCCCCCAACATCGGGAACATGTTTCCTGCCTCTAACGTGTCCAAGCCCTTAACAATCTTATAAGTTTCAATGAGATATCCTCTCATCCTTCTAAACTCCAGAGTGTACAAGCCCAGCTGCTCCATCTCTCAGCATATGACAGTCCCGCCATCCCGGGAATTAACCTTGTAAACCTACGCTGCACTCCCTCAATAGCAAGAATGTCCTTCCTCAAATTAGGGGACCAAAACTGCACACAATACTCCAGGTGTGGTCTCACTAGGGCCCTGTACAACTGCAGAAGGACATGCATAAATACAAATCCAGATACCAATGGCATTAAAACTCGACCTTCAGATAACCATGAGAAACAATAATTCTTAAGAATATGCTCTTAAGAAGCTCATTGATATTCTACTTTAAACAGGTTAAAGTATTGATAAAACAATGGACATCATTTTCATACTTTGTATTACCTTGCCCGAGATGAGATTGTTTTCCGGATCGTATCTCCGGTGCTCTGCGGCCTAACATCGCGGAGCTGGAGGCTTTGCTTGGGACTGACTTTGAGCCCCACCGCGGGGACGTGGATTTACCATCTGAGCCGATTCCTTGCCCTGCGGACTTTGACATCAAGGAGCTCGCAGTCTCAGGTTGAGACTGACGTCGGGAAGCCCCGACCCGGGGTAGGTCGCCTGGCGCGGGGGAGCTGATATCCCCCCCCCCCCCCACAATGCTGGAGCTTGATTGCCCCAATGAGGAGGCCCGCCACCGGCTATGGGAGCCAAGATCATCCCGTCAATGGAAGTTTAGAGGCCCCCAACCACTGGAGGACAAAGAAGGGAGAGATTTAACTTAAGTCACAGTGAGGAATGTGGAGGAGTCACTGTGGTGGATGTTTCTGTTAAAATGTATTTTGTGTGTCCTGCTGCTTTTTATTGGCATGACTGTATGGCAAATCAAATTCCTCATATGTTGCAAAAAGTACTTGGGTAATAAAGTATGATTATTAGGAGCGTTTGCTAAAGTCAACTAAACATTTTTCAAATTGACTTTTTGCTTTAGTATTACGTGGAAAATGTGATTTTCATTGAAAATCAGTTCTTCCTTTTTACTGGCTTCAAGGTACAAGATGTTGCATAGAGTTTGATGAACTGTTAAATTGTTTCTTCCCCCTCTCTTCCTGGGCACTCATGTGCTTTACCGATTTCCCCAGACAGTTGATATGTTCCCTGACCTTCATCTTATTACTCTGGGAGTTTGTCCTTTGAGTCTTGAGAAACATGTTTCACTTTTGCTGACTACCAACACACCTGATACAACAGCTGGGGTTCACCAAGTTCCCCCATTAGGGAAAGTTAATAACAACCCTTGTACATTCTTCGCAATAGTTTCAAATCAGTCTTTGTAAGATTTGCTTTTAGAAATTAAGCCGAGATTTCCCAAACCTCTTCCAAAGATAACCATGATGAGATTAATAGATGGATCCATAGATGTGCAAGTTAACTCCGTCGTCCCTTGGTTTTACCTGTACATCATACTAAATAAGTTTAATATTACAGGTGTCCTTTCCCTGTCATCAGCTTCAAATGAGCTAGTCAAGAGTGCTTAATTATGTTATGTACCGGCAGCAGAACAATTACATTATTTCGTGCTACAGCTCTTAAAGCTGATTAAATAAATCTCTAATCAGTAATACCAGGTAACCAGACAATAATAGTACAAATCTAACGTCCATAGTGCCACAAAGTCCACGGTAAATCATAATGGTTATGGTTGTATAGTGTTCAAGAGCTTGATGGTTACTGGGAAGAAGCTGATCGTGAACCTGGAGCTCATGGTTTCCCACATTACAAATGCTTGAGCATTTCCAAGGCATCTTATGGGTGGAAAAGGGCACAGAGGTGAGAAGGGAAAGATTTAATGGGAACCTGAGAGGCAACTTTTTCACTCAGAGAGTGGTGGGTATATGGAACAAACTGCCAGAGGAGGAAGTTGAGGCAGGTAAAATAAAAGCATTTAATATAAACTTGGACATGTACATGGATAAGAAAGGTTTTGTGGGCTATGGCCCAAACATGGGCAAATGGGACGAGCTTAGATAGGACAACTTGGTCCGACTGTGTTTGGAAGGAATAAATGCTTTATTAGGTCCGACTGTGTTTAGTCCAAAAGTCCCACTCATTTCGTGACTTCCGCTTAGTGGACAGGTTGTGCTGATTGCGTAATTTCTGATGAGTGCAGAGATTGTGCTGATTGCAGAAGTGCCGCTGACTGCGGAAGCCCACAGTGGAGTGGCCGCGCTCAGCCGTGTGAGTAGATTCAAGAAAGTTTACTGTCATATATATGGTGTGTGAGTCAGTGAGTGTGTGAGTGAGTGAGTGTGTGAGTGTGTGAGTGAGTGTGTGTGAGTGAGTGAGTGAGAGTGAGAGTGAGAGTGAGAGTGTGAGTGTGAGTGTGAGTGTGAGTGTGAGTGTGAGTGTGAGTGTGAGTGTGAGTGTGAGTGTGAGTGTGAGTGTGTGTGTGTGTGTGTGTGTGTGTGTGTGTGTGTGTGTGTGTGTGTGTGTGTGTGTGGTGGAGGGTGTATTTATGTGTGTGTTAGTGTGTGAGTCTGTGTGTGTGTGAGTGTGTGTGTGAAAATTGGAATTGGTGGAGGTGGAATATTGCGTTGGGGGACCAGCCCTCCCGTGTGAAGCTGGGACCCAACGGGTCCCACTTAGTCTAGTATTAATTATTTGGATGAGGGGATAGAAGGCTTTATGACCAAGTTTGCGGATGTTACGAAAATGGGTGGAGGGGCAGGTAGTGCAGAGAAAGCAGGGACTCTGGAGAAGGACTTGGACAGGTTGGGAGAGTGGGCAGAGAAGTGGTAGATGGAATATAGTGTAGCAAAGTGTGGTCATGCATTTTGGTAGTAGGAATAAAGGCAGAGTATTTTCTAAATGGGGAGAGAATCCAGAAATCTGAGCTGCAAAGGGACTTGGGAATGCTAGTGCAGGATTCCCAAAAAATTAATCTGCAAGTCGAATCGGTAGTAAAGAAGGCAAATGGAATGCTAGCATTGATTTCAAGAGGGCTAGAATACAAAAACAGGAATGTCATGCTGAGGCTCTATAAGGTGCTGGTCAGGCCACCTTTGGAGTATTGTGAGCAACTTTGGGCTCCATATCTGAGGAAGGATATGCTGGCTCTGGAAAGGGTCCAGAGGATGTTTACAAGAATGATCCCAGGAATGAGTGGGTGATTATATGATTAGCGTTTGACGGCACTAGGCCTGTACTCGCTGTTTAGAAGAATGAGAGGAGGCCTCATTGAAACTTATCGAATAGTGAATGGCTTGGATAGAGTGGATGTGGAGAGGATGTTTCCACTAGTGGGAGAGTCTAGGACCACAGGTCATAGCCTCAGAATTAAAGGACGTTCCTTTGGGAAGGAGATGAGGAGGAATTTCTTTAGTCAGAGGGTGGTGAATCTGTGGAATTCTTTGCCACAGTAGGTTGAGGAGGGATTAGTACGGGTGTCAGGTGTTATGGGGAGAAGGTGGGAGAATGGAATTAGGAGGGAGAGCTAGATCAGCCATCATTGAATACATAGATACATAGACAATAGGTGCAAGAGTAGGCCATTCGGCCCTTCGAGCCTGCACCGCCATTCAATGTGATCATGGCTGTCAAACCCCATAAGAACTTTGTACGTTTCTATAAGATCCCCTCTCAATCTCCTAAATTCTAGCGAGTATAAGCCAAGTCTATCCAGTCTTTCTTCATATGAAAGTCCTGACATCCCAGGAATCAGTGTGGTGAACCTTCTCTGCACTCCCTCTATGGCTATAATGTCCTTCCTCAGATTTGGAGACCAAAACTGTACGCAATACTCCAGGTGTGGTCTCACCAAGACCCTGTACAACTGCAGTAGAACCTCCCTGCTCCTATACTCAAATCCTTTTGCTATGAAAGCTAACATACCATTCACTTTCTTCACTGCCTGCTGCACCTGCATGCCTACTTTCAATGACTGGTGTACCATGACACCCAGGTCTCGCTGCATCTCCCCTTTTCCTAATCGGCCACTATTTAGATAATAGTCTGCTTTCCTGTTTTTGCCACCAAAGTGGATAACCTCACATTTATCCACATTATACTGGATCTGCCAAACATTTGCCCACTCACCCAGCCTATCTAAGTCACCTTGCAGTCTCCTAGCATCCTCCTCACAGCTAACACTGCCCCCCAGCTTAGTGTCATCCGCAAACTTGGAAATGTGGCCTTCAATTCCCTCATTCAGTTCATTAATATAAATTGTAAATAGCTGGGGTCCCGGCACTGAGCCTTGCGGTACCCCACTAGTCACTGCCTGCCATTGTGAAAAGGACCCGTTTACTCCTACTCTTTGCTTCCTGTTTGCCAGCCAGTTCTCTATCCACATCAATACTGAACCCCCAATACCGTGTGCTTTAAGTTTGTATACTAATCTCTTATGTGGGACCTTGTCGAAAGCCTTCTGAAAGTCCAGATACAACACATCCACTGGTTCTCCCCTATCCACTCTACTAGTTACATCCTCGAAAAATTCTATAAGATTCGTCAGACATGATTTACCTTTCGTAAATCCATGCTGACTTTGTCCAATGATTTCACCACTTTCCAAATGTGCTGCTATCCCATCTTTAATAGCTGACTCTAGCAGTTTCCCCACTACCGATGTTATACTAACTGGTCTGTAATTCCCCGTTTTCTCTCTCCCCTTTTTTAAAAAGTGGGGTTACATTAACTACCCTCCAATCCTCAGGAACTACTCCAGAATCTAAAGAGTTTTGAAAAATTATCACTAATGCATCCACTATTTCTGGAGCTACTTCCTTAAGTACTCTGGGATGCAGCCTATCTGGCCCTGGTGATTTATCGGCCTTTAATCCATTCAATTTACCCAACACCATGGCGGTGAAGACTTGATGGGCCGAATGGCCTAAATCTGCTCCTATCACTTATGACGTTATGAACATCCCACCATCAAAAGGATCTACAAATCAAAGACCCACATTCTCATCTCGCTGCTACCATTGGGAAAAGGTACTGCAGTCTGGGAACTATTACCAACAGCTTCAAGAACAGCTTCTACCCATCAACTCTAAGGCTCTATAACTGCAACTCTAACTCAGCACAAAAGAGTTTGTTTAAGTTTGCGTTATGTATCTTGGCTTGCACTATTATGGTCTGGTTTACCTAGTATAACTGGTCATTTATTGCATGTTTATTTGTTGTGTTGTTGCTGCAAAGCTGAAACAAGTAAAGTTTTCATTGTTCCAGTCCCAGTGCATTGGACAAGTAAACACTTGACTTTGTTTTCTCCCCCACTAATTCATGTCATCTAAGAAAAACATCCACAAAAACTCATTCATACCCATTGCCATAAACAGCTTAAATAAAAAATGAACAATGGACAAATTAACCCTGACGCACTGTCACTTTACACTTATCCCCAACTTTCATCTTGTCTATTTTTACAGTTTTTAATCCTTATACTTGCTTTTAAGATCTATACACACGGTGTGTGCTCGCAGAAATCTGTGTTGTATGACTGTTTATCAGTACATTGTCCTGTTTGTATGTTGAGCCACGCCAAAGAAGATTTTCTGTTACGACAGACAATAAAGTTTTCTGAATCTGAATCTGAATCTGAATGTCTTAAATTTCAGCTAAAATCATTTGTACTGAAGGATTAATGTACTTTCAACTGGATCAATTTTCATTTAGATTACAACCAAGGACAAGTCCAGAGAACAATAATCAAATCATGTTTTCTGAACTGATAAGCCTGTTGCAAATGGAGGTCTGAATTAATGAGTGCAAAGCCCTTGACTGTCGGGCTCCATGTCTGGCCAGTTGCATTTGGAAATGAGGTCCCATGTCTAGACTGGCTCCATACCTAGTCAGATCATACATCAAGTTAGATCCCATGTCTAACCAGTTTCCACATCTACTCAGGTCCCACGTTTAGTCTCTCCATGTCTAGTCTAATGCCAGACCTAGTGGGCTTTCAGCTGTCGAGTCAGGCTCCATATCCATTCAGATCCCATCTCTCATTAGATGTAACTTCTTTTCAAAATGTATAAACCACATTTTCTAAATGGTGAACTGAGATACAGAGAACGCCAGGCTTCTTAGTGCGTGATACAGGTGACTCCAATATTTCAAGGTACAGCAAGTAATTCGGAAAGCTAACAAAATTATATTATTGCCAGGAATGTTGCATGCACAAATTGGAGGTTTTGTATCAGTTTTATGGAGGATAGTGTACAGTATTGGCTAGTTTGCTTAAAGAAGGACGTTAAAGTACTGGAATCAGTTTACAGGTGGATTATTAAACTAATCCAAAACCAACATAAAATACCAGCAACTGTCAGCCATCTGTGGAAAGAAAGACAAACTTAATGTTCCAGGTCAAAGAAAATTAGTCAGACAAATTGAGGCATAATTGTCAGCAGATGCTGGAATCTGGAGCAAAAACAAACAAACTGTGTCTCACATAGCAACTGTAGAGGGAAATAAAAATCAAAATATTTTGGGTTGGGACCCTTCATCTGGACTGCAATTTTTGGAGCAAAAGTTGAGGAGTGGTGCAGAATAGGCTTGGAACACAGGCTAGTCCATACAACCAACAAGAAGGCAGGAGTAGCTGGGGCCCATGGGAATTCCCATGGCAAAGCCTTTAACATATGGAAAATGGGATGAGTTAAAAGAAATGTTGTTCAGGGTAAGCAGAGTTGAAGGGTCTCGACCCAAAGTACCTGCAGTTCATTTTCCTCATTGCCTGACATGTATACTTCCTCCAGCATTAGTTTTCTGCATCTGTTGGACTAATACCTGGATTCGGCAGATTGCCCATCAGGATAGGCTCAGCTTAAATCTAGAATTCAAATCAATGAATTCAGATAATTGAATTCAGATCAATAAATTCAGGTCAATGAATTCACATCAATGAATTCAGATCATTGAAACTGTAAAATCCTAATTATTTGACGATGGATGTGGAGATGATGTTTCCTCATGAGAACATCTAGAATTAGAGCTCAATGTTTAAAAATAAAGAGTTGTCCATTTAGAATAGCGATAAGGCAAAATATTTTCTCTCAGAGGGTTGAGAGTCTTTCGAACTTCTTGAAAGAGTGGTCAAAGCAGAAACTTGTAACTTTTTCAAGTCAGCAAGGGATAGATTCTTAATAGACGATGGTGAAAGGTTAAAGTGGGTGGACAAAAAGTTGATGTTGTGGTTACAATCAGATTAGCCATGTTCTTATTAAATGGGGTTTGAGTGACCAATTTCTGTTCCCGATTCATATATCCACGTGTGTCTCTCTATGCCGTGGGGGCGCCGTCGAGTATGGCTGCCCAGCCTGCAGCTGTCCGTCCTTTCACCCTTTCTTAAATTTATTAGTATGTTAAAAGTCTTGTTTTTGGAAGGGGGAAACTGAATTTCTCGGTCCCTATCTGGTCGGAGTTGTGGCTTTTCTCCGAGCCGCATCTTCGCCCCTTCCTCGCAGCCTACCACCTGGACTGGAGCGGCGTTTCCTGCCACGACCGGACAGAATCTTCAGCTTCGGCGGCGGCGCAGCGCTGAAACACCATCGCGGTGCGGCAATGCCTTACCCGGGTCGCCGTGTTGCAAGCTCCGGAGTGCTGAGACCGCCGACTCCAACATCGCGGAGCTGTGGGGTCTGCGGAGCGTCCAGCCTCGGTGGCGCTGAACTTTAAACACCGCGGAGCCTGATATCTCTCGCCGAGATCGCCAGTGTCGGAGCTCCAACCAGCGCGGCCTGTGGACTTCAGGAGACGCGGTCTCTGGCAGCAAGCGGCCGTTCCAGACACTCCAAGCCGCTGAAGAGTGTTCTCCCGACGCCAGCGCTCCATCATCCAGCGAGAGGGCCTGAAACGTCGGGCCACCATGCGGCGACTGCGGAGGCCTCAAATAGGCCCCGACTACGGGGTGAACAAGAGGAATAGGACTGGACTTTGTTGCCTTCAGTCACAGTGGGAACCATTGTGGGGGAATGTTTTTATGTTTCATGTTAAATTCTTCTTTAAAGTGCTGTCTTATTTGGGTGACTTCAATCTACATATAGATTGGGTGAATCAAATTGGAAGGGGTGCTGAGGAAGAGGATTTCTTGGAATGTATGTGGGATAGTTTTCTAAACCAACATGTAGAGGAACCAACGAGAGAGCAGGCTATTTTAGACTGGGTATTGAGTAATGAGGAAGGGTTAGTTAGCAGTCTTGTTGAGCGTGGCCCCTTGGGCAAGAGTGACCATAATATGGTTGAGTTCTTCATTAGGATGGAGAGTGACATTGTTAATTCAGAAACAAGGGTTCTGAACTTAAAGAAAGGTAATTTAGAGGGTATGAAACGTGAATTGGCCAAGATTGACTGGCAATTGATTCTTAAAGGGTTGACGGTGGATATGCAATGGAAGGCATTTAAAGACTGCATGGATGAACTACAAAAATTGTTCATCCCAGTTTGGCAAAATAATAAATCAGGGAAGGTAGTGCATCCATGGATAACAAGGGAAATCAGGGATAGTATCAAAACAAAAGATGAAGCGTACAAATTAGCCAGAAACAGCAGCCTACCAGAGGACTGGGAGAAATTCAGAGTCCAGCAGAGGAGGACAAAGGGCTTAATTAGGAAAGGGAAAATAGATTATGAAAGAAAACTGGCAGGGAATATAAAAACTGACTGCAAACGTTTTTATAGATATGTGAAGAGAAAGAGATTAGTTAAAACAAATGTAGGTCCCTTGCAGTCAGAAACAGGTGAATTGATCATGGGGAACAAGGACATGGCAGACCAATTGAATAACTACTTTGGTTCTGTCTTCACTAAGGAAGACATAAATAATCTGCCGGAAATAGCAGAGGACCGCGGGTCAAATGAGATAGAGGAACTGAGTAAAATCCAGGTTAGCCGGGAAGTGGTGTTAGGTAAATTGAATGGATTAAAGGCCGATAAATCCCCAGGGCCAGATAGGCTGCATCCCAGAGTTCTTAAGGAAGTAGCCCCAGAAATAGTGGATGCATCAGTGATAATTTTTCAAAACTCCTTAGATTCTGGAGTAGTTCCTGAGGATTGGAGGGTAGCTAATGTAACCCCCCTTTTTAAAAAGGGAGGGAGAGAGAAAACGGGGAATTACAGACCAGTTAGTCTAACATCGGTAGTGGGGAAACTGCTAGAGTCAGTTATTAAAGATGGGATAGCAGCACATTTGGAAAGTGGTGAAATCATTGGACAAAGTCAGCATGGATTTACGAAAGGTAAATCATGTCTGACGAATCTTATAGAATTTTTCGAGGATGTAACAAGTAGAGTGGATAAGGGAGAACCAGTGGATGTGTTATATCTGGACTTTCAGAAGGCTTTCGACTAGGTCCCACATAAGAGATTAGTATACAAACTTAAAGCACACGGTATTGGGGGTTCAGTATTTATGTGGATAGAGAACTGGCTGGCAAACAGGAAGCAAAGAGTAGGAGTAAACGGGTCCTTTCCAGAATGGCAGGCAGTGACTAGTGGGGTACCGCAAGGCTCAGTGCTGGGACCCCAGCTATTTACAATATATATTAATAATTTGGACGAGGGAATTGAATGCAACATCTCCAAGTTTGCGGATGACACGAAGCTGGGGGGCAGTGTTAGCTGTGAGGAGGATGCTCGGAGGCTGCAAGGTGACTTGGATAGGCTGGGTGAGTGGGCAAATGCATGGCAGATGCAGTATAATGTGGATAAATGTGAGGTTATCCACTTTGGTGGCAAAAACAGGAAAGTAGACTATTATCTAAATGGTGGCCAATTAGGAAAAGGGGAGATGCAACGAGACCTGGGTGTCATGGTACACCAGTCATTGAAAGTAGGCATGCAGGTGCAGCAGGCAGTGAAGAAAGTGAATGGTATGTTAGCATTCATAGCAAAAGGATTTGAGTATAGGAGCAGGGAGGTTCTACTGCAGTTGTACAGGGTCTTGGTGAGACCACACCTGGAGTATTGCGTACAGTTTTGGTCTCCAAACTGGGGAAGGACATTATAGCCATAGAGGGAGTGCAGAGAAGGTTCACCAGACTGATTCCTGGGATGTCAGGACATTCATATGAAGAAAGACTGGATAGACTCGGCTTGTACTCGCTAGAATTTAGAAGATTGAGGGGGGATCTTATAGAAACTTACAAAATTCTTAAGGGGTTGGACAGGCTAGATGCAGGAAGATTGTTCCCGATGTTGGGGAAGTCCAGGACAAGGGGTCACAGTTTAAGGATTAAGGGGAGATCCTTTAGGACCGAGATGAGAAAAACATTTTTCACACAGAGAGTGGTGAATCTCTGGAACTCTCTGCCACAGAAGGTAGTTGAGGCCAGTTCATTGGTTATATTTAAGAGGGAGTTAGATGTGGCCCTTGTGGCTAAAGGGATCAGGGGGTATGGAGAGAAGGCAGGTATAGGATACTGAGTTGGATGATCGAATGGTGGTGCAGGCTCGAAGGGCCGAATGGCCTACTCCTGCACCTATTTTCTATGTTTCTATGTTTCTATGAAAGAACAAGGTGGATTCAGGGTTACACGGGTTGTTTAGTTTGATTTACTTCTGAGAAACAGATAAACAGTTTAGCATCTTGCAATAGAATAGATTCAATAATCAAGCAGATTGTAAAGAAGTGACCTTGATCAATTGAATCAATAAACATGTAGTTGGATAAAATAAAAGATTACTCGTGACCTTATTGCATGGAAGAATAGCACAAGGTGTCAAATGGCCTATTCTTGCTTCTATTTCCTACGAATGTCATCTTCACAATAATAAACTGAGCTAAACTAAAGACTGAAGAAGTCTTTAGAAGAGTCTGAAGAAGGGTCTCAACCCGAAACGTCACCTATTCCTTCGCTCCATTAATGCTGCCTCACCCGCTGAGTTTCTCCAGCATTTTTATCTACCTTAAACTAAAGACTTGTCATCAGAGCGCAGACACTACCCGATGAATGGAGCTGATGTGGAAAGGGTCAACAGCGTGAAGTTCCTAGGACTCCACCTGTCAGATGACCTGACGTCCACGACCAACACCACAGCACTGGTCAAGAGAGCCCAGTAGCGACTACACCCTCTCCGAAGACTCCGTAAAGCAGGTCTCCCCACTACACACCTACGAACTTTTTATAGGGGGACAATCGAGAGCACATTAACCTACGGCATCACTTCCTGGTTCGGGAGCTGCAAGGCGTACGAACGGCACCAACTAGACAGGATTGTGAAGACCGCCAGCAGGATTATTGGTGCTCCACTCCCTTTCCTGCTGGACATATACAGGAAGAGATGTATCAGCAGAGCCATCTCCATCATCAAAGACCCCTACCACCCATCGCATCAGATATTCTCCATCCTGCCATCTGGGAAGAGGTACAGGAGCATTAGGTGCAAAACCAGCAGGATGCTCCTCAGCTTCTTCCCGCAGGTTATAAGACTGATAAACGGACTTTGCCCCCTGCCAAAGTATCGTGCACCAGCCACCAACCTGGACACACTGCAGCAGAGCCACTGTCGTGCCGCTGCCGATCGGAACGCCTGTTGATGTTTAGTAGAGTAGAGTGTTAATTTGTTCATGATATATGTATTTTTACTTCTATTTATTTTTTACTGCACACTGGAATGGACACTGGTTGAGGAACGTTTTTTTTGTTTCCTCTGGGTATGCGAATACTCAGGAAATGACAATAAAGATATACAATACAATACAATACAATACAATGAAGAGTCTTTAACCTAAAATTTAAGCTCTCTTTTCTTCCCACATATGTGGCCTAGCCTGCTGAGTATGTTCAGCTGATCATGCAGGTTGTTCCCATTCCGATTGAAATGTCACTGTTTGCCCTTCCACTTTAGTGTGGCTACAGGTGAGAGAGATTGTTTCCACAGTAATCACTTCCTTTGGCATTAGGGACAGTATTTGCAACTGGTAGCCTGAATCTAACTTTGTCCCTTTACTTGCACGGACCATCTTGTCAACTCTGTGAACATTTGATGTCTTCTTTATCTGTATCAATCATTTTCTCATGATCGCTACCCTACATTTCCTGCATTCATTTATTTTTTTCTGCAACATAAAACATATATGATTTCTAGCTTTTTGTAATGAAAGGTCATTGATAAACATACATTATCTCTTTTTTTACTCTTTGTAGATACAGCCTGATGTATTTCCAATATTTCTGTTTTACAGTTTACAGCTGTTTTGCAATTATTTTGCTTTTTGGGTCAGGCAACTTTATTTGTTCCACCATGCATTATCTTAATTCCCACACAACTCACTATCCCTCGCGTACATCCAGAGATATCTGAATTGGGAGAAATCATGCCTATCAGTCATATTTGGGTATGGAGTGCAAATTGCTTTATTTTATTACAACCACTTTTTGGCACCAGTTATAAGCATCTTTCTCTCGCTAAGATAGTGACAAATAGTCAGAGATTCGAATGAACAACAAAGACACCTTATCAAACAAAGAGGAGGTGAATCTGTGGAATTCATTTCCACAGAAGTTGTGGAGGCCATCAATTAATATTTTTAAGACATAGAGTGGGCTGAAAGATGGCAGATGGAGTTTAATGCTGATAAATGTGAGGTGCTACATCTCGGCAGGACAAATCAAAATAGGACGTACATGGTAAATGGTAGAGAATTGAGGAATGCAGTTGAATAGAGGGATCTGGGAATAACTGTGAATTCCCTGAAGGTGGAATCTCATGTAGATAGGGTGGTAAAGAAAGCTTTTGGTGTGCTGGCCTATATAAATCAGAGCATTGAATATAGAAGTTGGGATGTAATGTTAAAATTGTACAAGGCATGGGTGAGGCCAATTCTGGAGTATGGAGTACAATTTTGGTCGCCTAATTATAGGAAGGATGTCAACAAAATAGAGAGAGTACAGAGGAGATTTACTAGAATGTTGCCTGGGTTTCAGCAACTAAGTTACAGAGAAAGGTTGAACAAGTTAGGTCTTTATTCTTTGGAGCGCAGAAGGTTAAGAGGGGACTTGATAGAGGTCTTTAAAATTATGAGCGGGTTAGACAGAGTTGACGTGGATAAGCTTTTCCCATTGAGAGTAGGGAAGATTCAAACAAGGGGACATGACTTGAGAATTAAGGGACAGAAGTTCAGGGGTAACATTAGGGGGAACTTCTTTACTCAGAGAGTGGTAGCTGTGTGGAATGAGCTTCCAGTGGAAGTGGTGGAGGCTGGTTCGATTTTATCCTTTAAAAATAGATTGGATGGGTATATGGACGGGAAAGGAATGGAGGGTTATGGTCTGAGTGCAGGTAGATGGGACTAGGGGGAAGTATTTATTAAAAAAATATATAAAAAATAAAAAAAATAAAAAAATGTTCGGCACGGACTTGAAGGGCCGAGATGGCCTGTTTCCGTGCTGTAATGGTTATATGGTTATATATGGTTATACTGTAGATTCTTGATTAGTACAAGTGTCAGGGTTATGGGGAGAAGGCAGGAGAGTGAGGTTGAGGGGTAGAATTAGATCAGCCATGATTGAATGGCAGAGTAGACTTGATGGGCCAAATGGCCTAATTCTGCTCCTATCGCTTATGAACTTATGAAAAGTTATGCTTTCAATGAGGGACATCCTTGCTATGGCTTACTCCCACATAGACAGACAGATTCTGCCCAGTTCAACTATTTGTAACCACATTGAGGTTGTTGCATGTTACAGTTCTTCAAGGACTATACTGTAAATATCATGTTTCAAACATGAACCTTTCACCTATTTTCCTGTTGCAAAGACAATTAGCCAAAGTGATGCAATTTCGAGGACAATAAAAGATTAATAGAGAATATAGCAAATCCATCATAAAGCACAACAAATGTCACAGGAATAAAGGTAGAAATCAGGCTAAACTAAATTTATGACGATCTTAGAACAAGGAAAGTCCATTAGGCTAAGCGGTTTCTCTTTTGTCGATTGGGCTAATTACTTACCTTGTCACTGGGTCCTGCAATGCATCATACAGAGCGACACTTCCACTCCTGAAAATGAATGCATATTGTTGCTCAACAGTCCATCCGGACCGGCAATTACAATTTGTACCGAAATCACCTCGTTAACCTGTTTTTTATCTTGCTGATGTAGGAATAGTGTGCATATTAATACTTGAAATCAACATGCAGGTTTCTAGTTATGATATACCAATGAAGATGGCGTCCTCTATCGTAGCCAACTCTGGGAAATATTTAGAATAAGAATATTTATCTAATGTCTTAGTAAAGGGCCGATCCAGTCATTGTCATATACATCACGATACAATGAAATTCCTTGTTTGCATGAAGCTCATAAAAGAGGTTAGACACAAGATGCCTGAGTGAATCCGCAGGTCAGGCAGCATCTCTGGAGAAAAGGAATAGGTGATGTTTACGGTCCAGACCCTTCTTCAGACTGAGAATCAGGGGAGAGGGAAAATAGAGGTATGAAAAGATTCTGAACAAATCAGAGCCGGCACCGATGACCAAGGAAAGATGGAGCCCACAATGGTCCATTGTTGTCTGTGGAAGAGGTGACAACAAAGGGATATATGGATCGAACAATCGAACTGGCAGGACGACTTGGTGAGGGAGGGGTGGAGAGAGAGGGAGTGCAGAGGTTACTTGAAATTAGAGAAATCAATAATCATAATGCTGGGATGTAAGCTGCCCAAGCGAAATATGAGGTGCTGTTCCTCCAATTTTCACATGGCCTCATTCTGACAGTGGAAGAGGCCCAGGACAGAAAGGACAGTGCTTGTGTTAAAAAATTTTGGCAAATGGGACAATCGCGTAGGCCAAGGCGACTGAGCGAGGCACGAGGACTGAAAGGTGATTGGTTCAGGAATCTGATTGCAGTAGGAATCATGCAGTCCATTATACAATGATGCAAGCCATCACACAAACCAACCTCCTTTGTATTGACTCTACATACATAGATACATAGAAAATAGGTGCAGGAGTAGGCCATTCGGCCCTTCGAGCCTGCACCGCCATTCAATACGATCATGGCTGATCATCCAACTCAGTATCCCGTACCTGCCTTCTCTCCATACCCCCTGATCCCTTTAGCCACAAGGGCCACATCTAATTCCCTCTTAAATATAGCCAATGAACTGGCCTCAACTACCCTCTGTGGCAGAGAGTTCCAGAGATTCACCACTCTCTGTGTGAAAATTACCACTCTCTGTCTCTTATACCCCACGCTGCCTCAGCACGGCCAGCAGCATAATCAAGGATGAGGTGCACCCTGGCCACTCCTTCTTCTCCCCTCTCCCATCAGGCAAAAGGTACAGAAGTGTGAAAATGCATACCTCCAGATTCGGGGACAGTTTCTTCCCAGCTGTTATCAGGCAACTGAATCACCCTACCACAACCAAAGAGCAGTGCTGAACTACTAACTACCTTTTTGATGATCCACAGACTATACAGTACTTGATCAGACTTTGCTGGATTTACCTTGCACTAAAATACGGGGAGAGGACTGTTCACCCGCCCAGCTTACCCTTGAGCAAAACTGCAAAATGCAGATGGCACCACTCAACCTCGGTTGGATTGAAAGCCACTTAATGTATAAATAATGTAAACGTTATTCCTTTATCATGTATCTATAAACTGTAAATGAATCAATTGTAATCATGTATTGTCTTTCTGCTGACTGGCTGGCACGCAACAAAAAGCTTTTCACTGTACCTCGGCACACGTGACAATAAACTAAACTGACTGAAGGTTCAACAGGTTAATTTCCAGGATGACGGGACTGACATTTGATGAAAGAATGGGTCGACTGGGCTTGTATTCACTGGAATTTAGAAGGATGAGAGGATATCTTATAAAAACATATAAAATTCTTAAAGGATTGGACAGGCTAGATGCAGGAAAAATGTTCCCGATGCTGGAAGAGTCCAGAACCAGGGGTCACAGTTTAAGAATAAGGGGTAGGCCATTTAGGACTGAGACGAGGAAAAAACACTTCACCCAGAGAGTTGTGAATCTGCGGAATTCTCTGCCACAGAAGGCAGTGGAGGCCAATTCACTGGATGTTTTCAAGAGAGTTAGATTTAGCTCTGAGGGCTAAAGGAATCAAGGGATATGGGGAGAAAGCAGGAACGGGGTACTAATTTTAGATGATCAGCCATGATCAGATTGGCTCGAAGGGCCGAATAGCCTATTCCTGCACCTATTTTTCTATGTTTCGATGTTGATTTCATATGACAAACATTTAATGGCAACATATTTCTTATGCCTTTATAACAACCATTCAGATATTTCTGATGGGACAACACTGACAATTCCAAACATACATGCATCTCCCCCTCTCAAATGTTAAGTTTCAAAATATGAAAGTAAATCAAAATAAGCGATCTTCTGACAGTGTCAGGATGCACAAAAATGGACAAAACAGTGGATACAACAAATATTATGAAGAACAGAAAATTACTGAAATTTGCCGCTGATGATCACAACTGTGAAGAGAAAGATAGGCAGAGAGAGAGACAGAGATGGGAAGATTATATACAGTAAGCTCTCCAGGAGCTGATCTGCTAGTTGTGGGAAAGGTAAGATAAAGGGCACACTTTGGACTAGATGAGATTGAAAGAAGTGAAGAAAGGAAGAACAAAATGGAAATTGTGTGAAAACATGGAAAAGACTGGGGTTGAATAATAAAAGATATGACACTGTAAATTTAAATAGGAGGGAAATGAGCAACGACAAAGCATAGAGTGGGTCGAGGCTGTAAATGCTAACATTCTTTGTACTAACAACCATGCTGACATTTAAGACTACAGGATTGAAGCTGAGAGGGGCAACATTTTAAGGGGATGGAACAGGCAGTCAAAAAATAAATTATACATAATTTATTCAAGATGGTGAAAAGATAAAGATTGTGCAAAACAAAGCATTATAGTATAACAACACAATTAGAGAAGTCTAGTGGTGCAATGTACTGCAGTGTTCCATGGCTAAGGTAGGATGAAGGTTGTACAGGTCGATTCAAGAACCTAATGGTTATAAGAAAGTGTAGAAACAAGGAACTGTACTTGCTGTTTTACCAAAAAAGGCACAAAATACTGGAGTGACTCAATGGGTCAGGCAGGATCCATGGAGAACATGGATATGTGACATGGATAGGTGGCCCTTCTTCAGAAAAAGGTTCCAAACCCAAAACATCACCTATCCATGTTCTCAAGAGATGCTGCCTGACCCACTGAGTTACTCCAGCACTCTGTGAAACGTCACCTATCCATGTTCTCCTCAGATGCTGCCTGACCCGCTGAGTTACTCCAGCACTCTGTGAAACGTCACCTATCCATGTTCTCCACAGATGCTGCCTAACCCGCTGAGTTACTCCAGCACTTTGCGTCTTCTTTAGTTGTAGGGAAGTAACTGTTGCTGAACCTGTGATATGGGACTTGAAGCTTCTGTACCTCCTGCCCGATGGTAGCAGTGAGAAGAGGGCAGGGAAATGGTTGTCGTCAGTTGAGAGTGGTTCAAACCATCAAAGGAGTATTTGTTGACATCGGAAGTATTGGGGAAGTCAAACAGCTCAACTATTGCTCAGTTGTTTACATCTTCACTTGCTGTACTTTGGCCAAAAGGTATAAAACATGAGAATATTCTTCTGTTTGTGACGTAAAGTTTTATTCCGCAAAATGTTGCATTTGACATGCTTAGCTGAAGGACTTCATAGAATTGCCAAGCACAAACGTAGCTTGTTTCCAAATGTCGAACGCCTAGTTTCCAATGTCAAGAAAATCTTCCTCAAAGTACCTTCACGTGTGCAGTTGTTCAAGGAAATGGCACCTGAGATTCTGCTACCTCCTCAGCCCATTTTGACTAGGTGGGGTACATGGCTCTCTGCTGTACTCTACTATGCTGCAAAGTTAGAAAAGATAAAAGAAAACATCAACTGTTTTGAAGAAGAAGAATCTGCTGCAGTCAGGATTGTCAGTGAAATCGTGTAGAAAAAGTACCTCCACCGCGATCTTGTGTTCATTGCTTCCAAGTTTGCAAACATCCCACAAGCCATCACTTCCCTTGAGAAACATGGCAAAACATTAGTGAATAACTTGCAGGTTTTCAACAAAGTAACTGATGATATTCGTAAAGTTCTTGGCGATGTAGGTAAAGACATACAAGGAAAATGTGAGAGAGTGATTTTAGCTAACAAAGATATTGAAGAAATACAAAATATAGCTAAAGTTCTCAAAGGTAGTTATAATGCACAAGATATCGACATGAAAATAGAGTCTGTAGCTTGTTTCGGGTATGCACCAGTGACCTCAGCTGGGGTAGACATGAAAATAGAGTCTGTAGCTTGTTTTGGGTATGCACCAGTGACCTCAGCTGGGGTAGAAAGAAGTTTTTCACAACTGAAGCATATTCTGTCTGACAGACGGCATAGTTTAAGACCAGATAATTTGAAAAAAATGCTTGTAATTATGTGCAACCAGGCAACTTTGGTCATTTAATGTAGTATACCTTTATATTATTATTTTTAACCATATTTTGGTGGTGGAAATAAATGCCTTTTTCATGCCTTTTTTGTAATTTTATTATCTTTTTGCCTGCCTATTTCAGAGTTTTTTAGTGCCTAAACATCCTGGCTCTAGTGATGACAGATGAAGAAAGGAGGCATAGGGGTGAAAAATGTGGAAGATGAAACTAGAATGAAATCTGATAAGTGAAGTTGTCTGATTCTACTTTAACAGAGTAAGAGTATTAATTTATGAAGTGGACCAGAGAAAAGATTCAAGGAAGTGCTCAAAGCTTCCTTATGGAAGTGCAACATCCTCACTGACTGCAACAAATCTCTGGTCCTTGATCTCTCAAAGTGGAGAAGGGGCATCCGGGATGGTATTGAGAATCTTGATGGCATGGATCAGGCCCTGCGTCAGTAGCAGAGGGAGGCACCTAACAAATCACCCACCCATCCATCAGGAATCTCCTGCCTCATTTGTGGAAGAGTCTGCAGTTGTCACATTGGCCTCATTACCATCTCACAACCAGAGTGGGAACAAATTATCCTCAAGGGACCATAAAAAAAAGCAAAGAAAAGTATTGATTTTTATAGCTAATGGACTACAGCACATTTCTCATTTTAATCGGCTGTCTGGCATCATTTGTAGAAGTCTGCCAGAATTAATAAATAGCAGTGACCAGGATTAAATATATTCTTGACTCCACACTCCAGGGCTAATCAGATCTGATTACAGTGGCTCTGACTCCAATCATAAATCTGTCCTTAAACCTAGGAACATTTACAGTGGTTGTAAATGTAATATGATTCACTATTTACAGCTCATTCCAAATTCACTGTTGACAATCTTCTGCACAATAGGAAGGGTTTGATGAACAAGCCTCACTAACTGGGGATGAACAATCACTACATTTCATCTTAGATCTAAACAACCTTTGTACTTTGAGGGGGGAGAGTGGTAATCTGTATATTCTGGATATGAATCAATACACCACATTCATTTGCTCACAGGTTTGCTCTGTGCTATCTGGCTTCTCTTTCCCGTCACAATGTTCTATATATTTTTGGCTATTACCAAGTGGGTGCAGGCCCTGCATTGTCTTTGCCCACAGTTTGTCAAGTCAAGTTTTATTTGTCACTTGCACATAAAGTGCAAGTTAAATGAATTAGCCAGCAGCGGTACAATTAAAAAAAGAACACACAATACACAATAAAAATTTAACACAAACATCCACCACAGTATTCATCACTGTGGTGGAAGGCACAAAATTTGGCCAGTCCTCCTCCATTTTCCCTTGTGGTCGGGACCTCAAGATCTAAAGTCCCCACCGCGCCGCAGCAAGAAGCACTGCAGACTGCAGGGCCGGCGGTCGGAGCTCCTTTCCAGGGATCCCCAACGAGGGACCCCGCTCGGGATGGTAAGTCCACGGCGCGCCCACGGTGGAAGTAGGGCGTGGGCCGGCGGTCGGAGCTCTTCTTCTCCGGGGTCCCCAACGAGGGATCCCAGGCTTCGGATGCAGCGTCAGCTGGAGCTCTGCAGACCGCGGCTTCAGGCTGCCGTGGGCCAGCGAATGGAGCGCTCCCCACCGGCGACCCCCGGCGAGGGCTCGCCCGCTCCACAACGAAAGCGTCCTTGCTGCGCCCTCTGCTGATGCCCTGGGCACGTCTCCGGGAAAGGCCGCACCGATCCTTGATGTTAGGCCACGGGGGAGGCGACATGGAAAAAGTCACCTCTCTGTTGAGGAGGCGACTGAAACGGTTTCCCCCCTTACCACCCCCCACACAAGACACACAGAGAGACATTAAAAACACACATTAAGACACACTAAAAAAACAAAAAAAGTAGAAAAAACTAACATGCTGCTGGCAGGGCTGCCGGCTCGCAGCGCCCCCCACCGACCCGTGTAAACTCGTACTGACCAGGATGTCCCTCCGATTTTTAGCCCTCTTAAACGCTGACATTACCTTGTATCCCTGCAGTGTAACAAATCTCCTTTGAAATTGTTCAAAGCAGCCAATTTTTGACAATTATGTGGGCCTGGACAGCCATGTTACTGTATAAAGTGTTTCAAAGGTCTTTTATTGTCACGTGTACCAATTAAGGTACAGAGATATTCAATTTACCATGTATCCTGTTATTAGTGGCAAGTTCAGTGTCAAACCAGGCCTAAGTCTGGGCCCATGTATGCTTTTTTAGGAAATCTGACTTAATGTGTCTTAATTCCGTCTGTTGTACCCCCTCTGTCTAAGGGCGGTGAAGAGGGTGCTTGTGGCCTGGTTGAAGTCCTGCTCCCTGGTGCATATCCGGTGAAAGCGGATCAGTTGTGACTTTATGATACCCCTGAAGGTGTGTATTGGGTGGTGGCTCATGGTGTGTAGAAGGGTGTGGGCATCTGTGGGTTTGAAAAAGACTTTGGTAGCTAGTTTATAGTCCTGGTTATCTGATGGTAGTTTAAAGACAGTGGTGTCAAGGAAGTCGACCCTCTCCTGGCTAGTCATGGCCTTTACCTTGATGGAAGGGTAGTGGGCATTGAGTATGTCAATGAACTCCTCTAACTCCCCTTCTGTGTGTGTCCACACTCCCCAGATGTCCTGTAGCAGCACATTGGGTGCCTAGGGCATTTAAGGAAGACTGTCTCTTCCCACTCTGCCATGTATATGTTAGCATAAGCTGGGGAAATTTTCTTCCCCATTGCTGTCCCTTTGACTTGTAGGTAGAACTCCCCGTTAAATTCAAAGTCGTTCTTTGTCAATCCCAGGTAAAGTAATTTGTCTAGGGCCTCGTCAGGTCTCTCCAGGTCAGTGTTTTTCTGCAGGATGTTTTTAACAGCCTGTCTGTCTCTATGCTTGTGTACAGGCTTTCAACGTCCATGGTAAAGAGTTAGGGTTAATGTTACATTTAAATGGAGCACAATTCAAGGAATCAATTAACATGTAAAAAGGTGTTTCGAACTAGATGTGAACTATATTCTTCACTCAAATATAGAGCCCAGACCATATGTATTTAACTTTTCAAGAACAGTCTGATACACCACCATCCTCCTGGTCCACTGTTTTGATTTCAAGTTGCTCCAAGGGTTTTTAAGTGGTTAATCACCTCCCATAAGGAGCACCCAATCTGTGACAGCAAATATTGGAAGAGTCCACATTATTTCAAGGAAACCAAAGTCTACATTTTATTTCCTGGAGGAATTACTGCCTCTCAGGACATTGTATAAAGCAGCTTTTCATATGTTTCCCCTTTGAAATTATTCCAGGACTGAAATAAACCCTCTATGGTATTTGGACTATTGCATATTATTTTATCCGCAATGAATATATTAAATCCTGTAACCTCAAGAATGGTGCAATGTTGTTCTGCTTGACATGACAAGATAATATGCTGAACCTCCTACCTATTGCTTGGATACAATATTCTAGAATTAGGGTTAATTGTTAGGCTTCATCTACCACAGGAGTGAATAAACACATAGCACTTCAGTTCCTAAAAGACTGTCTTTGAAAATTGTTTTCAGGCAATTTACACGCTCAAAAAAGGATGAACCATAGCAATTAGATTCCATTGAATCTCCCCCGCCACCCACAAAAAGAGTTTAGTTCAGCCTACATTTGCAAAAATACATTCAGGTGCACTCTGTATGAATAATCCTCACCAAAATACTCTCATACTTTATCAGAGGCAGAAATTTATAAGAAAATCGTTTGGTTCTTTGGCAACTTACAAGTCGGATCATTTACATTCCAAGCACATGTTTCAAAGCAGAATTTTACCTTGTCCAAACACGAGTGATTTTCATCAGGGACAATTGTGTGAAAATTTAAAAACAAAACGTTCAAAAGGGTTGAAAGCACAGAAACCGACTCATCTTCCCATCAGTGCAATGCTGTTCATACTTGCTGATCCCCTTTTTGTAAAATGTTGTTGCAACAAAATGCATTTGCATTTCACTCCATACCCACTGTCTGCGAAAGCAGGTTCCATATTCCATCTGCTCGGGTAGAGAAATCACGCCTGAGTTCCCTCTGTGATTTAATACCAACCACCTCATGATCCATGTCACATTTCAGATTAATTTTAGTTTAATTTAGAGATACAGCATGGAAACAGGCCCTTCGGCCCACTGAATCCATGCCGTCCTGCGATTACCCATACACTAGTTTGTAACATAACATGTGACGAACATTTGACAGCACTGGCCTGTACTCGTTGTAGTTTAGAAGAATGAGAGTGAAACGTACAGAATAGTGAAATGCTTGGATAGAGTGGATGTGGAGAGCATGTTTCCACTAGTGGGAGAGTCTTGGACCAGAGGTCATAGCCTCAGAATTATAGGATGTTCCTTTCGGAAGGAGATGAGGAGGAATTTCTTTAGTCAGAGGGTGGAGAATCTGTGGAATTCTTTGCCACAGAAGGCTGGGGAGGCCAAGTCAATGGATATTTTTAAGGCAGAGATAGATAGATTCTTAATTAGTATGGGTGTCAGATGTTACAGGGAGAAGGCAGGAGAATGTGGTTAGGAGGGAGAGATAGATCAGCCATGATTGAATGGCGGAGTAGACTTGATGGGCCGAATGGTCTAATTCTGCTCCTAACACTTATGACTAGTTCCATCCTTCACACTAGGGACAATGCACAGAAGCCAATTAACCTACAAACTTGCACATCTTTGGAATGTGGGAAGAAACTGGAGCACTCGGAGAAAACCTACGCAGTGACAGGGAGAATGCACAAACTTCGTACAGACAGCACTGAATCTCAGGAACCCAGGTCTCTGGCTCTGTAAGGCAGCAACTCTCCTGCTGCACCATTGTCTTGTCCTCTAATGAAAATGTCTTTCCTATCAAACCCTCTCAAATTTTCAATCTGTTTAGCTTCAGCATATTCATCACTGGCGGTAAAAGGATTGGTATCGATATTAGTTTATTATTGTCATGTGTACCAGAATACAGAATTAAGCTTTTGTCTGTGTGCTGTCCAATCAAATCAATGGTTCACTAATTCAATGACACTTTATTGCCACATGTACCAAGGTATAGTCACTGTACTACAGTGAACTGTTTTGTTTTGCATTCAACCCGGTAAAATAATATAGTAGAACTCACTTAGGCAGTACACAAGTGCCGCCACGTTTCAAAGTTCACCGAGCAGTCCTGTCATCGGCCTGATGCCGCACATGACAGCAGGTGGCCCCATTGCCTGTTCCCCCTTTGGAATGATAAAGAGGTGGGAACGCGAGTCGAGATATCTCAGAATGAATCATGGGAATGACTGGGTGATACGAATTAAGACAGCAAAACATATGAACAGTACACCACAGATTAAACAGATAATATCCGGCTTGGGATATGTATATTTAGGTTTAACATACATATGTTTAGGATCCACATAATATTACCATGAACATCAAACAATGTTTTCAAAACTGAAGTGAAAGGCACAGTAGTTACATTTACAACGTTAAAAGCCAAAATGTACTATACACTTGAGGATGTTACAGTGAGATTTATTTTTCCAAGAATGAGACGGACTGAACAATTCAGACAGATGCCATTAGGAAATTTCTTCAGTAACTCAACATTTCATCTCCCACTGGTTATCTTTACCCATGAAGTTCCACAAATTATACAGTAAATACAATTCTAGCATCCTTTCTACACTGGCAAATCAAAGCCCTCTGAGTGGGTTTGTGCCAATCCAAGATCACTGCTCCTCAACACACATTTGGTAAAATTCTGATACATCAATTTCACATCCTGACTGGAACGGATTTAGATGATGGAATATACACTCTCACTCTAACTCCAATGGATCTGCATTCACAAAAATATATATAAAGACCAACCCAGATTCTGGGATTCCGCCAATTCACATTCATACAACGTGCTATATTTTTTGTCCTTTTAGTAGAGACATAAAGTCATGGTTATAAAGTCATACAGAGCAGAAACAGGCTCTTCAGCCCAATCCGCCAATGCCAACCAAGATTCCCCATCCAAACGTCCCATTTGCCCATGCCTGGCCCATATCCTTCAAATAATAAGGCTCAAATTGTGCATTTTTACACACAGTTTGACAGATATTATGTCAAGGAAGGATAAATATCTGTCAGTAAATTGTCATTCAATAAACTCTCCATTGAAAGTCAAATTTGTAAATAACCTATTCTTTTCCAAATAGGGTTTTCAAAAACACTGACACTTTGATGTGTAGCCACACAGTTATACTAAGTTGCTATTCATAGATCTATGTGATTGCCACCTCAATGGCGTTTTGCTTGGCTAATGCTAGATGCTCAAGTATCTATACATGAAAAGGCAAGCTCTTGTAAACATGTGAACATTGAACTTAATTCAATCCCCTGGCGTGTGATGTTATAGTTGTAATTTCACCTGCCATTCTAGTGCCATGTGTTACCATCAACCTCAAAGATCCCATTTGTCAGAGCAGGAAATTTGGAATGAAAGTCCTCTGGTTACTCTTGTTGAAAGTTTAGCCAGAAATAATCAGCTGTGGTGTTTCCGACAGTGTACCAGCCTGCAAATGCCCACTGTCATGGCTGAGTAATGGCCAACTTGAGTGTTCTACCTCAAACTGAATAGTGCACATTGAACTGCACCCTGGAAGATTAGAAAGGAACTACAACATCAGCTCGATAGCAAGCTGCCCAATGCAGGGGTTGTGGAATTAGGCAAGTTGTTTCTTCCATCCTATCTGAGAGAATGTGTGCTAGAGAACAAATAAGAAAGAGATTACAAAAGAACTGTTAGTCGTGGACACAAGGAGCTGCAGATGATGTGACTGACCCTATGCAAAACACCAAGTGTGAGAGTAACTCCACAGGTCAAGCAGCATCTGTGGAAGGAAGGAAAGGTGATGTTTCGGATGATTTTCTGCGTTATGAGTCTCAAGGACCTGTCCCGCTTGCCGATTGTTTTGGTGTCATATCAGTGTCGCCAAAAGATTTCGAACATTTCAAAATCCAGCGGCAACAAAAAAATGTTGCAACACTCGAAAAAACACCGAACGTCATACGTCATCAGTCACGCCGCGTCACGCGGCATCACCGCAACATCACCGCCGCATCACGCTGCGGCGTTTCGGTGACCTGATACGTCAGTCAATGATGCCGGCAGTCGCTGAAAAAATCGCCAAGTGGGACAGGCCCTTTAGGGAGGTGACTGTAAGAGACATTTCAATCACTGTCACCATTGACCAGACATGTTCACTACTACAGCTCACTCTCCATTGTGGAGAACACAAGAGACAGTGGCAGCCTTCACTGTCATTGAGTCATAAATTCAATAAATCATGTTCGTCACAAACATTATGGGCAAAAGGGCCCATTCTGTGCTGTACTGTTTGATGTTCTAAGTCCATACTGGCCATAGTAGACTGGCCACTACTGACCATAGTGTCCATTTGCACCAACAACCCAGTATCGCCATTTTATTCTCTCCTCTTGGATAAAACATTACAGTAGAACAAAAGCCAAGTTCTGAGAGAATGGCCATGTACATGAATCCCAGCTCCAACAAAAGTCAAGACACTCAGGGCTTGAAGGAGAAAATAATTAATAATCAAGAAGGGCAACAGGATGTTACTTCTGACCAACAACAATTCACCAGAGGCCTAGGTGAACATTTGATACTTAATGAACAATGAAGATTAGGACAAAGGACAAAGGACAAAGAACAAAGGACATTTATTGTCACATACACCAATTGGTGTAGTGAAATTCGACTTGCCAATGCAGCACATGAATAAAGATAATACACAACATTAAAGAATTTAACAGAATTCAACAATAAACATAAAAACATCCCCCCACAATGGTTCCCACTGTGGGGGAGGCAGCAAAGTCCAGTCCCCTCCCCCCACTAGGTATGTGTGGATGAGATCTGAACTGTCTGTCACTGCCTCATTATCCCTGAGATTGAGCAATCTATTATGAAAGCTTGACCTTTGCGTAGAGTGGGAACAATAATTACTGAAGCAATGGAACTTTACTTAGTATAGACAAAAAATACTTCTTCAGAAGAAGAGTCTCGACCCGAAACATCACACATTCCTTCTCTCCAGAGATGCTGCCTGACCCACTGAATTACTTCAGCATATTGTGTCTATCTTCAGTTTAAACCAGCATCTGCAGTTCCTTCCTACACATCATGAACTTTAGTTAGGTTTCTGCACTCCAGTACCTGCCAGACACAGACTTTCTCTGCTAGATCCTGGTTTTTAATTGCCAGAAACATATACAGTAATTAAAAAACAGAGGAAAAAAGCATTTGCATGCAAGCTACCACCATAGATCATTTAGTAACATTCATGCTTTGAATCTGAAGTCAAGATATACTCGAGCAATATATAACTGATGTTAAACTTAATGGCTCAGAATTAGCATTTGTGATGACAGTGTAATTCCCACCACTTAACAGCATCACTGTAATGAACGTAACTAGAATTGTTTGGTTAGACCCAAAAATTGGAAGTTACTGACCATGGTGCCTCGTTACTCAACTGAGTGTCACAGAGTTCCCCGGTACAAATAACCCAAATTCACCCATTGAAGAGTGACGACCTCTCTGAACAATGTTGCCCATAAAGATTTAGAGTGCTCTAAATGCAAGTCCATGATACTGCAGAGGTATTGTCTGACCTGCTCACTACAGCATTTTCTAATTTTATTTCTGTTTTCCAGAATCTGCAGTTTTTTGCTTTTGAAATACAAAGTAAACGATTTGACTTGTAATACAGGTTTCCACTGCAAGATCCAAAAAAACATTAAGTCTCTTGGGTTTTACACTATGAACAGATAGTAAGGAACAGAGAGAACAGCCAGTGTTTTATTGTCATGTACCGAAAAGGACCAATAACATTCTTACTTGCTTCAGCACAACAGGTTTGTAAACACAGTACTCATGGATCATATAATAAACATACATTAAAGAGGAAGATCATAAAAAAATAAACCAATATAATGCAAAAAACCAAAACTAAGCCTGAAGTCTCTATCTCTCTAGTATGAAGTATCTCAAAAGTAAACTAAAGTCCCGAGTCCAACCAAGGCAGTTTGTAGTTTGGAGTGTGGATAGAGCTCATAGTGATCGAATATGATTGATAGTCTGATAGTTGTTGCGTAGAAGCCGTTCCTCAACTTGGATGCTAGTTTTCAGACTCCTATACCTCCTGCCCAATGGCAGAAGTGAAATGAGAGCAGGGCTACGATGGTGTGGGTCCTTGATGATGTTGGCTACCTTTTAGAGACAGAGCCCTTGATAGGTCCCTTCAATGATGGGGAGGTCAGTGCCCATGATGGACTGGGCAGTGTCATAGAATCATAGAATCATAGAGGAATACAGTGTGGAAACAGGCCCTTCGGCCCAACTCGCCCACACCGGCCAACAATGTCCCAGCTACACTAGTCCCACTTGCCTGCGCTTGGTCCATAACCCTCCAAACCTGTCCTATTCATGTACCTGTCCAACTGTTTCTTAAATGATGGGATAGTCCCAGCTTCAACTACATCCTCTGGCAGCTTGTTTCAGATACCCACCACCCTCTGTGTGAAAAAGTTACCCCTCTGATTCCGATTAAATCTTTTCCCCTTCAACTTGAGCCTATGTCCTCTGGTCCTCGATTCCCCTATTCTGGGTAAAAGACAGTGCATCTACCCGATCGATTCCTCTCATGATCTTATACACTTCTATAAGATCCCCCTCATCCTCCTACGCTCCATGGAATAGAGACCCAGCCTACTCAACCTCTCCCTATAGCTCACACCCTCTAGTCCTGGCAACATCCTCGTAAATCTTTTCTGAACCCTTTCAAGCTTGACAATATTTTTCCTATAAAATGGGGCCCAGAACTGAACACAATATTCTAAATGCGGTCTCACCAACTTCTTATACAACTACAACATGACCTCCCAACTTCTATACTCAATACTCTGACTGATGAAGGCCAAAGTGCCAAAAGCCTTTTTGACCACCTTATCACCTGCAACTCGACATTAATGGAACCATGCATTTGTACTCCTAGATCCCTCTGTTCTACAACACTACCCAGAGGCCTACCATTTACTGTGTAGGTCCTGCCCTTGTTCGACGTCCCAAAATACAAAACCTCACACTTCCAAGTACTAAATTCCATCAACCATTCCTTTGCCCACCTGGCCAATCGATCCAGATCCTGCTGCAATCGTTCACAACCATCTTCACTATCTGTAAAACCACTAACTTTTGTATCATCAGCAAACTTGCTAATCTTGTCCTGTATGTTCTCATCCAAATCATTGATATAGATGACAAACAGTAACAGGCCCAGCACCGAACCCTGTGGCACACCACTAGTCACAGGCCTCCATTCTGAGAAGCAACCTTCCACTATCACCCTCTGCTTCCTTCCATGGAGCCAAATGCCTGTATATCCTATCCCTCAGAATACTCTCCAGCAACTTACCAACTACAGATGTTAAGCTCACCGACCTATAGTTCCCAGCATTTTCCCTGCAGCCCTTCTTGAAAAGAGGCACAACATTTTCCACCCTCCAGTCTTCCGACACCTCTCCTGTATTTAACGACGACTCATAAATTTCAACCAGGGCTCCTGCAATTTCCTCTCTAGTTTCCCGCAATGTCCTCGGATATATCAGATCAGGCCCTGAAGATTTCTCTACCTTCAAACATGACAGTACCTTCAGTACTTCCTCGACAGTAACCCTGACTGCTCTCATGACATTTCCAGTGACTGCTCCAATTTCCTCCATCCTACTGTCTTTCTCCTCAGTAAATACAGAAGAGAAATACTCATTGAGGTCCTTGCCTATCTCCTGTGGCTCCACACAGATGTGACTTTTGATTTCTGAGAAGTCCCACTCTATCTTTAGTTACACTTTTCCCCAAATCTCTATACCTATAAAAGTCTCATTTTGTATGAGTGTGCATGTGTCTTTGTATTTTCGCCAAAACGCTACGCAGTAGCGCTTAAATTTTTACATATTGTGACTCACATTTTGCCCCTCCACGCAGTGATCAGGTTCACTTAAGATTTGATCCTATATTTCACAAGTTAATGGTGAATACATTTTTTTAACAATACAAAACGGCCTTTTTAACTGCCTTTCACACACAGATTCTTCAACCAGCTTCGACTGATGACGTCACAATGTCATGGGCGGGCACCATGGCTCGGGTCGGCGCCCGTTTCACACACGTCCGCCCGCGACCTCGATCGCTTGGCCCATATCCCTCTAAACCTGTCCTATCCATGTACCTGTCTAACTGTTTCTTAAACATTGGGATAGTCCCTGCCTCAACTACCTCCTCTGGCAACTTGTTTCATACACCCACCACCCTGCTACCTCTCAGATTCCTGTTAACTCTTTTCTCCTTCACCTTAAGGCAGTGAAGAAAGCGAATGGCATGTTGACCTTTATAACAAGAGGAGTCGAGTATAGGAGCAAAGAGGTCTTTCTGCAGTTGTACAGGGCCCTAGTGAGACCACACCTGGAGTATTGCGTGCAGTTTTGGTCCCCTAATTTGAGGAAGGACATTCTTGCTATTGAGGGTGTGCAGCGTAGGTTTACAAGGTTAATTCCCGGGATGGCGGGACTGTCATATGCTGAGAGAATGGAGCAGCTGGGCTTGTACACTCGGGAGTTTAGAAAGATGGGAGGGGATCTTATTGAAACATATAAGATTGTTAAGGGTTTGGACATGCTAGAGGCAGGAAACATGTTCCTGATGTTGGGGGAGTCCAGGACCAGGAGCCACAGATTAAGAATAAGGCGTACGCCATTTAGAACGGAGACGAGGAAACACTTTTTCTCACAGAGAGTTGTGAGTCTGTGGAATTCTCTGCCTCAGAGAACGGTGGAGGCCAGTTCTCTGGATACTTTCAAGAGAGAGCTAGATAGGGCTCTTAAAGATAGTGGAGTCGGGGGATATGGGGAGTAGGCAGGAACGGGGCACTGATTGGGGATGATCAGCCATGATCACATTGAATGGCGGTGCTGGCTCAAAGGGCCGAATGGCACCTGCACCTATTGTCTAAACCTATGTCCTCTGGTCATCGATTCATCTACTAAGGGCAGGAAACTCTGTGCATATGCCCAATCTATTCCTCTCATGATTTAGACAACCTCTTTAAGATCACCCCTCATCCTCCTGCGCTGCAGGCTACTCAACCTCTCCCTATAGCTCAGACCCTCTAGTCCTGGCAACATCCTTGTAGATCTTCTCTGTACCCTTTGTATGACACTATTACTCAATGGCTCACCGCTCGAAACCGTCGAAATCTCAGAAACTGGAGTTCAAGTCCCAGGTGGCAGCTAAGGAACATATCCAGGTAACTAAATAAACCTTTATTTTTAAAAAGGTGGTGTAAATTACTATATTATCACAAAATCCCTAGTTTAATAATGTCCACTGACAAATTCTTACCCATTCTTACCCATTCTTACCCATTTTAACCTATAATTGACATCAACCCATGTCCTCATCCCCTTCCCCCATTCAGGAGCAAGGAGAGGTGGTTAATACATTTCAGCATTGTCTGTGACATCCATATCCTATGATTATTTAAGCAAGTAAAAATAAATATACAATCAATTAGAGTGAGAGCACGAGTTTGATGCTCAGTTACAGAGCAGCTTCAGGTGCCATAACACTGGTATTGATTTATTATAAGCTCAAGGGTTAGAGGAACAGTCGTTAAATCAGTTTTATGTTGATACCATTTATGAATGATTAATGGTACTTGTCAACTTTGGCATCTAAAAAACACATAGATTGACACAAAATGCAGGAGTAACTGAAGAAGGGTCTCAACATGAAACATCACCCATTCCTTCTCTCCAGAAATGCTGCTCAACCCACTGGGTTACTCCAGCTTGTTGTGTCTATTTTCGGTTTAAACCAGCATCTGCAGTTCCTTCTTACAAATCTAAAAATCATGGCTAGCAAAACAGAACATATCATGCCCAGCAAAACAGAATAAGCATTAACTTGAAAACTCAATTCCTGATGAAATTCAGGCCCAACATGGGTTAGAAGAGAAAATTGGCTGTTTAGATCGCAGTCACTCCCCACTACCTTATACTCCCCCTACATACCACACCCACATAGTGGGAAGAAAATTGCTCTCCAAGTGGCAATAATAGACCTTTCTTCTTGCTCAACCATGTAGGACCCGTCTGTAAAAATCAATTGTGAAAATAAATTGCATTTCCCAAGAACATTTTCCCAAAATCTTTGCATGAGTTCCCATAAGGGCAATATGATCCTGGCATTGGCTTGCACATCAGAGAGACCCTCCTGTCCTTCTTCAACATAGTGTTTGTATTGTTTGGGACCACAGTTAACAGCATCTGGCCAGTGGGTGTCTAATCCACATAGGTACCTTTCTACTTGTTTGACGCATCTGGATGGATCTGCTTCTTCTATCAGTCTGCCGTAGGATACAAAGATGGCCCAGCTCCTCGGAAAACAGACATGGCTCTTTAGCCCATTGTGTGCAGAGCTCATCAAGCTTTAAGAATGGCACTTTTAGTTGAGGACCACAGGCCATTTTTTCTCATTGCGCATCTACTGTATCCTCAGGCTGAAGCAGAATGCAGCATCTTAGATCAGTATTCATGGAAGGATATGGAGTCATAGATTAATACAACTTGGAAACAGGCCCTTTAGCCCTACTTATCCATGCCGACCAAATGCCCCACCTAAACTAGTCCCATTTGCCTGCATCTGGCCCATATGCCTCTAAACCTTTTCTAACTGTGTAGCTATCTAAATGTCTTTTAAATGTTGTTATAGTACCAGCCTCAATTACATCCTCTTGCAGCTCATTCCATATACCCACCACCCTCTGAGTGAAAAAGTTGCCCCTCGGGTTCCTATTAAATCACTCCCCTCTTACCTCAAATCTATGTTCCTGGTTCTTGATTCCCCTACTCTGGGTAAATGAATTTAACTTCATTAAGATTTTGTACTTATTTGGGCTTGGTTAAGTTCAGGAAAGAAAAGATACATGGTGCCTTTCTTGCTTGATTAAAGCACCAATCACCAGACCCACATTGAGCAAGTCTTAATCAGGGGTAAACAGGAAATGCTGATTGAATAATTACCCTGGCACCACCTCTGAAAAACAATGGTGACCAGTCCCAATACTTTACAATTTGTTATGGCAAGAGAGAGATGCAGAATTCCTGTGATGTTTCTGAGGCAATTTCATCAGAAAAACAATGGTAAATTCTGGTACTGAGACCAACCATTTAAGATAACAAGTCTAAGTAGACACATTGCAACTTTTCTCATTAATTGAAGAGCCTGGTTCTCTTCAATTTATATAGCTTCACTTTAAATGTGTTCGTGAAAATGTCCTGTTTTATTACACTAAAATCAATACTGTCTCTGTACTAGAGATAATGTAACCTAAAACATGGAGCACAGTCTGAACGTCCTTGTATCCATTACTACTGTCCTCTAATCAACATTGGCATGCCAGTTATTACTTAACAAAGGATCAGGACAAGATTATACTCACACACTCATTTCAATTTGCAAGTCCATTTCCCTCAATGATCCTGAGGTTTTTGGCATATTCATTATTCTTCACATATTAATTGTGCTGGATTACATCAGGATGCGAGATATGCAAGTTAGCTTATATTACATATACTATAAAGACATCAAAAACATAGAACAGCAAAGGAACAGATCTTTCATCTCGCCATGTCTATGCCAACCATAATGCCAGTCTAACTAATTCAATTTGCCTGCACATGATCTCCCACTATTCCCTGCGTGATCATATGCCTTTATAAATGCCTCTTAAATGTTGCTGTCACATCCCCAGGCAGTGCATTCCAGGCACCGACCAATCTCTCTGTATAAAACTTGCCTTGCATATTTCCCCCGCTCCCGTTAACAAATGCCTTTACTTCAGTATTTGACAGTTCCAACGTGGGAAATGACTGCCTGTCCATCCTTATAGCTAATACCAATCCAGGAAAAATCCTGGTGAACCTCTTCTGCACCCTCTCCAAAGCCCCCACATCCTTTGTAATAGTGAGACAACAAGAATGTAGCAGTATAATGTGTAGAATATACATAAGGAAAAAATTATTGGAAAGTTTAAATAAAGTAGAGGATGCTTATGTTGCGTGTGTGAGTGAAAAGCTTGTTGCTGTAATGTAATATTCACATAATACAATCTAATTTAAGAGAAAGGGTCAACAAAGACAACAGACCAATGAAAAAATATGGATAACAATATAATGTAGGGAAAGTAATGTTACATTCCCATACAATTCAGGAAGATGTTGGGCAGGCTGGGAGTTATTCTATTCTACATTATATACACAGGCAGGCAGAGGAGATTAACTTTGCATCATGTTTGGCATGGACATTGTGTGTCAAAGGGTCTGTTCCTGTTCAATATATTCTATGCTCTTATTCTTTGGAGCATAAGAGACTGAGGGGTGATATTACAGTGGTGTTTCAAATCATGAGGGGCATATTTAGGGTCAATGCACATCACATTTTTCCCAGGATTGGGGATTCAAGAATCAGAGGACATATCTTTAAGGTGAAGGGATAGATTTAATAGGAACCTGAAGGATAACGTTTTCACTCTGAGGGTGTTATATACCAGAGGTAGTGGTTGAGGCAAGTAGAACATTTGAAAGATATTTGAACAAGTACATGAACAGATAAAGTTCAGAAGTGTATAAACATCAACATAGAAGGGTACCTTGGTCAGTCATGGACGACTTGGACCAAAATGCCTATTTCCACGCTGTATGACTAACATTCAATATAGATACAAAGATACATAGAAAATAGGTGCAGGAGTAGGCCATTCAGCCCTTCGAGCCTGCACTGCCATTCAATATGATCATGGCTGATCATCCAACTCAGTATCCCGTACCTGCCTTCTCTCCATACCCCCTGATCCCTTTAGCCACAAGGGCCACATCTAACTCCCTCTTAAATATAGCCAATGAACTGGCCTCAACTACCCTCTGTGGCAGAGAGTTCCAGAGATTCACCACTCTCTGTGTGAAAAAGTTTTTTCTCATCTCGGTCTTAAAGGATTTCCCCCTTATCCTTAAGCTGTGACCCCTTGTCCTGGACTTTCCCCAACATCGGGAACAATCTTCCTGTATCTAGCCTGTCCAACCCCATAAGAATTTTGTACGTTTCTATAAGATCCCCTCTCAATCTCCTAAATTCTAGCGAGTATAAGCCAAGTCTATCCAGTCTTTCTTCATATGAAAGTCCTGACATCCTAGGAATCAGTCTGGTGAACCTTCTCTGCACTCCCTCTATGGCTATAATGTCCTTCCTCAGATTTGGAGACCAAAACTGTATGCAATACTCCAGGTGTGGTCTCACCAAGACCCTGTACAACTGCAGTAGAACCTCCCTGCTCCTATACTCACTGCCTGCCATTGTGAAAAGGACCCGTTTACTCCTACTCTTTGCTTCCTGTTTGCCAGCCAGTTCTCTATCCACATCAATACTGAACCCCCAATACCGTGTGCTTTAAGTTTGTATACTAATCTCTTATGTGGGACCTTGTCGAAAGCCTTCTGAAAGTCCAGATACAACACATCCACTGGTTCTCCCCTATCCACTCTACTAGTTACATCCTCGAAAAATTCTATAAGATTCGTCACACATGATTTACCTTTCGTAAATCCATGCTGACTTTGTCGAATGATTTCACCACTTTCCAAATGTGCTGCTATCCCATCTTTAATAACTGACTCTAGCAGTTTCCCCACTACCGATGTTAGACTAACTGGTCTGTAATTCCCTGTTTTCTCTCTCCCTCCCTTCTTAAAAAAGTGGGGTTACGTTTGCTACCCTCCAATCCTCAGGAACTACTCCAGAATCTAAAGAGTTTTGAAAAATTATCACTAATGCATCCACTATTTCTGGAGCTACTTCCTTAAGTACTCTGGGATGCAGCCTATCTGGCCCTGGTGATTTATTGGCCTTTAATCCATTCAATTTACCCAACACCACTTCCCGACTAACCTGGATTTCACTCAGTTCCTCCATCTCCTTTGACCCGCGGTCCCCTGCTATTTCCGGCAGATTATTTATGTCCTCCTTAGTGAAGACGGAACCAAAGTAGTTATTCAATTGGTCCACCATATCCTTGTTCCCCATGATCAATTCACCTGCAAGGGACCTACATTTGTTTTAACTAATCTCTTTCTCTTCACATATCTATAAAAACTTGTGCTGTCAGTTTTTATGTTCCCTGCCAGTTTTCTTTCATAATCTATTTTCCCTTTCCTAATTAAGCCCTTTTGTCCTCCTCTGCTGGTCTCTGAATTTCTCCTAGTCCTCTGGTATGCTGCTTTTTCTGGCTAATTTGTACGCATCATCTTTTGCTTTGATACTATCCCTGATTTCCCTTTTTATCCACGGATGCACTACCTTCCCTGATTTATTCTTTTGCCAAACTGGGATGAACAATTTTTGTAGTTCATCCATGCAGTCTTTAAATGCCTTCCATTGCATATCCACCGTCAACCCTTTTAGAACTAATTGCCAGTGAATCTTGGCCAATTCACGTCTCATACCCTCAAAGTTACCTTTCTTTAAGTTCAGAACCGTTGTTTCTGAATTAACAATGTCACTCTCCATCCTAATGAAGAATTCAACCATATTATGGTCACTCTTGCCCAAGGGGGCACGCACAACAAGACTGCTAACTAACCCTTCCTCATTACTCAATACCCAGTCTAGAATAGCCTGCTCTCTCGTTGGTTCCTCTACATGTTGGTTTAGATAACTATCCCGCATACATTCCAAGAAATCCTCTTCCTCAGCACCCCTGCCAATTTGATTCACCCAATCTATATGTAGATTGAAGTCACCCATTATAACCGTTTTGCCTTTGTTGCATGCATTTCTAATTTCCTGTTTGATGCCATCCCCAACTTCACTACTACTGCTAGGTGGCCTGTACAAAACACCCACCAGCGTTTTCTGCCCCTTAATGTTTCGCAGCTCTACCCATACCGATTCTACATCCTCCAAGCTAATGTCCTTCCTTTCCACTGCGTTAATCTCCTCTCTAACCAGCAACGCTACCCCACCTCCTTTTCCTTTCTCTCTATCCCTCCTGAATATTGAATATCCCTGGATGTTCAGCTCCCAGCCTTGGTCACCCTGGAGCCATGTCTCCGTGATCCCAACTATATCATAATCATTAATAGCTATCTGCACGTTCAACTCATCCACCTTATTACGAATGCTCCTTGCATTGAGACACAAAACCTTCAGGCTTGTTTTCACAACCCTCTTACCCCTTATACAATTATGTTGAAAAGTGGCCCTTTTTGATTTTTGCCCTGGATTTGTCTGCCTGCCACTTTTACTTTTCACCTTGCTACCTATTGCTTCCGCCCGCATTTCACACCCCTCTGTTTGTCTGCTCACCCATTTAAGAACCCCACCACCTCTTATTCTCTGTTTATTATTGTTTTCTTCTTTCCCCTCTACATGTTGGGTCTGAGTGCTTTCCTTCTCTGCCTCCTGCCTCACACACTGTCTAATAGCTTTCTCTATTTGAGTCCCTCCCCCCAACCATTCTAGTTTAAAGTCTCCCCAATATCACTTCCATATTCTGCCTTAACCACAGTATTCCAGTGAAAAACAGGCTATCCTCCTTCCCACTCTTACAGACTTTCCTCCTTCCCGCTGTCATGCTGCAATCTAAACACTCTCCTTGTGAATCTAAAGACTACATTTACATCTTCACCATTGTCCATGCCAGGCAATATTTTCTTTTTTGATGAGTTTACAGAACTAGTAATGCCCACCCGGCCAGTGGTTGCTGGTTTCATCTCAAACTACATCAATAAAGGCACTTAGAGCAGGACACAGCTTGGTTTTGGCAGAAAAACGATTATTCCTCTCACCCTTTCAAAATGAATAAGCCATTATCTCTTTCCAGATGAGGGGAGAAAATATATGGTTATTCAATTTGTCTATTGCATTCAGGTGACATGTCCTTAAATTGAATATGTATTTATGTAAAAATCTTCCAAACAGCCCGTTGCATTTTAACCCACATTTAGCATCCTGAATTGCACTAAGGTATTATCCAATTTACTTTATAAGATTTAATGTCATTTATGTTATTTAGTGCTGAAATTTCAGACTTTTCAACAACACAGCTATTTAAAACACCAAAGGCCTTGCCTTAAGTTGGTTGGTTATTCTAGTTTTGTTGGTTATTTTGGTGATCTGAATTTATGCAGCTCGAGTCAGCATGGATTTACGAAGGGTAAATCATGCTTGACTAATCTTCTGGAATTTTTTGAGGATGTAACTAGAAAAATGGGCAAGGGAGAGCCAGTGGCTGTAGTGTACCTGGACTTTCAGAAAGCATTTGATAAGGTCCCACATAGGAGATTAGTGGGCAAAATTAGGGCACATGGTATTGGGGGTAGAGTGCTGACATGGATAGAAAATTGGTTGCCAGACAGGAAACAAAAAGTAGGGATTAACGGGTCCCTTTCAGAGTGGCAGGCAATGACTAGTGGAGTACTGCAAGGCTCGGTGCTGGGACCGCAGCTATTTACAATATACATCAATGATTTAGATAAAGAGATTCAAAGTAACATTAGTAAATTTGCAGATGACACAAAGCTGGGTGGCAGCGTGAACTGTGAGGAGGATGCTATGAGAATGCAGGGTGACTTGGACAGGTTGGGTGAGTGGGCAGATGCATGGCAGATGCAGTTTAATGTGGATAAATGTGAGGTTATCCATTTTGGTAGCAAAAACAGGAAGGCAAATTATTATCTAAATGGTGTCAAGTTAGGAAAAGGGGAAGTACAACAGGATCTGGGGGTCCTTGTTCATCAGTCAATAAAAGTAAGCATGCAGTATAGCAGGCACTGAAGAAAGCAAATGGCATGTTGGCCTTCATAACAAGAGTTGAGTATAGGAGCAAAGAGGTCCTTCTGCAGTTGTACAGGGCCCCAGTGAGACCACACCTGGAGTATTGTGTGCAGTTTTGGTCCCCTAATTTGAGGAAGGGCATTCTTGCTATTGAGGGAGTGCAGCGTAGGTTTACAAGATTAATTCCCGGGATGGCAGGACTGTCATATGCTGAGAGAATGGAGTGGCTGGGCTTGTATACTCTGGAATTTAGAAGGATGAGAGGCAATCTTATAGAAACATATAAGATTATAAAGGATTTGGACACGCTAGATGCAGGAAACATGTTCCCGGTGTTTGGGGAGTCCAGAACCAGGGGCCACAGTTTAAGAATAAGGGGTAAGCCATTTACAACGGAGATGAGGAAACACTTTTTCACACAGAGGGTTGTGAGTCTGTGGAATTCTCTGCCTCAGAGGGCAGTGGAGGCCTGTTCTCTGGATACTTTCAACAGAGAGCTAGATAGGGCCCTTAAAGATAGCGGAGTCAGGGGATATGGGGAGCAGGGAGGAACGGGGTACTGATTGGGGATGATCAGCAATGATCACATTGAATGGTGGTGCTGGCTTGAAGGGCCGAATGGCCTACTCCTGCACCTATTATCTATTGTCTATTGACATAGATACCCCTGTCGCTCTAACATTTAGTTAAGAATGCACAATAATCCCCATAAAATGGGTGACATGGTGGTGTAGTTAGTTGAGCTGCTGCCTCCCAGCTCCAGTGACCCAGTTCATCCGTCATTTCTGGTGGCTGTGTGAAGCATTCTTCCTGTAATCCAGTTTCATTGAACATATAGAACATAGAACAGTATAGCACAAGAACGCCCTTCGGCCCACAAAGTCTGTGCCCAACACGATGTCAAGACCATCATCTCCACAACTCATATCTTTCCATTTTCTGCATATCCATGTGCCTATCCAAAAGTATTTAAAAAACCACTGCCGTATCTGCATCAACTTCTACCACCACCTCCGGCAGCACATTCCAGACACTCACCACCCTCACTGTAAAAAAACTTGCTCCACTCATCTCCTTTAAACATTGCTCCTCTCATCCTAAAACATATGCCCTCTCATATTTGATTTTTCCATACTGATAAAAGGATTCTGACTGTCTACTAATTCTGTGTCTGACTGTTTCCCCCACATCTCAGTGATGTGTGGGTCATCATGCTGATAGGCAACTATAAATTACCTCTAGTGTACAGGCTGGGGCACAAAACCTGCAGGGTACTGATGAGAATGTGGAGATAATGTAGGATTGGTGTAACATGGTGCCTGACAGTTGGTGTGGTCTAGAGCTTGCTATGTAACATTTGACAAATCATGTTTTAACCAAAATATCCTCGCATTAAACATTGGCAAAACAAACTTTCTGAAGAAAGGTCCCGAACCGTACATATTTATCTATTTCTTTCCACAGATGTTGCCTGACTTGCTGAGTGTTTCCAGCATTATCCTGAGTTTATTTCAACTTTGCAGCAGCTTCTGTTTTGCTTTATTTTGAAAATCTCCTGCTTGGTTTGCATCATAAATAAAGATTAATTGCTTCGCCCATCTAGGCTGTTGGCTCGAAATTGTGGAACCTGAACATTTGGTTCATTTTCAAGGTTTCATCATTCCAGCTGTGAAAATAAAGTAATTCTCTTCAGTTAATCACTACCTGCATCATCTCCAAGCTCAATGTTTCCAATCTAATTCTTTCATCAGCAACAAGCAACCTGCACTGATAGAGCACCTCGGACATGGTGAAATGTCCGATAATGCTTGAGAGGTTGTGATGATAGCTGAACAAAAGCTTTGGAAGCTTTAAAGGCTCTTAAAGGATGAAAGAGAGACAAAGAGAATCCAGAGTTTATAGACAATAGACGCAGGAGTAGGCCATCCTGCACCGCCATTCTCCGAGATCATGACTGATCATCCACAATCAGTACCCCGTCCCTGCTTTCTCCCCATATCCCTTGACTCCGCTACCTTTAAGAACTCTATCTAACTCTCTCTTGAACGCATCCAGAGAATCAGCCTCCACTGCCTTCTAAGAGGAGAATTCCATAGATTCACAACTCTCTGGGTGAAAAAGTTTTTCCTCATCTCCGTTCTAAATGGCCGACTACTTATTCTTAAACTGTGGCCCCTGGTTCTGGACTCTCCTAACATCCGGAACATGTCTCATGCCTCTAGCGTGTCCAATCCATTAATAATCTTATATGTTTCAATACGATCCCCTTACATCCTTCTAAATTCTAGTGTATATAAGCCCAGTCGGGCCATTCTTTCAACATATGACAGTCCCGCCATCCCGGGAAATAAGGATTCACAAAATGACTGCTGGTGGTAGAGTGTTGAAAACAGCCATGTAACTGGAGTTGGAGAATAATGTCAGGAGAGTTATACATCTGTGAGAGGTTACACAAATAGCAAAGAGAAAAAGCCTTTGAAAATATAAACTATACAAATCTTAAATTGATTTGATCTCAAACAAAAGTCAATCAGAGGTAATTCTGGCTGAGATTTCTGAGTTGCCGTTAAATATAGGTGATGTTAAATATATGGCTAATGTGGCCTCTATTCAAGAAGGGCTGCAGGCAAAAGCCTGGGAATCACGACACAAAACATCGTCCATCCATGTCCTCCAGAGGTGCTGCCTACCCCATGTTATTCCAGCATGTGTGTTCTAGTGATGGTTGGAAGAAGAAATCATTCAGAGTTGAAGTAAATAAACTTCACAAGCATTAGAAGTGTCAGTTTTGAACTAAATATTCTCTTAGCCTCTCAAAATGTAAACATCTGCTGAGGGCTGTAGACTGTAATTTTTTTCCTGCTGTTATTTGTTTCCTTAGTCTTTTAGTCTTTCGGGTAGTAGTGGGGGGGGGGGGGCAGAAATCATCGCATTATTACATGATTTCAAACATAAATAAAAATGAAATCTTTCAATTTATGTGCAAATGAACAGAAAACCACTTATACAACACGATTTATCCATATTCTGTTGTTCCTGGAAGCATCAAAATGCGAAATTGCTCATTATTCCCAATGAGGGCACACCTGACTTTGTAAGACAGAGATGTTAATGTGTCTCTCTGATAATTTCAAAAGCTGACCTGGTGTGGAAGGGCATTTATCCTTACATATGTAACTGGTAATGCCTCTGTCTCGATGAATTGTTTTGTGTGTGCAGTCAGTCACTTCATCTCAAATGCTGAATCCTCCCTGCTGCCCCATATCCATTTTTTTATAGAACAAAGTGGAGATTTAGAGATACAGCCTGGAAACAGGTCCTTCGGCCCACTGAGTCCATGCTGACCATTGATTGCCCGTTTACACTAGTTCGCTGTTGTCCCACATTCACATCTACTCCCTGAACACTAGGGGCAATTTACCAAGGCCAGTTATCTTACAAATCCACATTGTTGCGATGTGGGAGGAATCCCATGTAGTCACAGGGAGAACATGCAAACTCCATGCAAGCGGTCAAGATTGAACCCAGGTCTCTGTTGCTGTGAGACAGTGGGTCTACCAGCTGTGTAACTATGCCACCCTACATACTATAGTACAGAGAAGAGGACAGCACAGGAACAGGACTCTAAACCCACATGACCCCAACTGAAATGAATCTCTTCTGCCTGCAGATGAACCCTATCTCCCCACTCCATGATTTTGTTTTTATTAAATAGATTAAAGGATAAAAGATACACAAATATAGTATTTACCACACAACCAGTAAGGATAATGTTTACCATGTTGCTCAGAACTGTGGAGAACCACTTTGTAATCATGTTTTGAGGTTATCAGCAGAAGAAATCCTCATCATAGATGTCTTCTGCCTTCTATTCGCTATCTTACAATATTCCTTATTTCTCAATGAAATTGCCCATTGCTTCCCACATTACAACAAATACCCTTCAGATGTTGGCTTGGGGAATACAATGGGGAATTCCTAAATTGCAAAAATCCATGTAAATGCAAATCTTGCCATTTCCCCCCAAGCTCCAGAGGCGGATACAATAATGGCACTTACAAAGCTTTGGAATAGGCACATGGATATGCAGGGAATGGAAGGATATAAAACACATGCAGGTAGAGGAGATTGGTTTAGCCTGGCATCATGTTAAACACAGACATTGTTGGTCGAAGGGCCTGTTCCTATGCTGCACTATTTTATGTATGAACTATCTAATAGTTTTTCCCATGTCTTCAATGTGTGGGGAACGAGGTTGGTCCTAGCATTGTTGGTCCTAGCATGGTTGGTCCTAGTGAATGAGCTAATAGTCAAATCTAAAATGGAGTCGTTCTTCTACAAAAGCATGGACTAGTAGAACAAAAGAATGGCTCGGTGCCAAGTCTGAATGACTTTGTAAATTATATGGAACACAATATGGAGGACAGGTTGTCTTTTCAATAAAGAAATTAAGATGGAATCCTGCAGTAATAATGTGCTTCTTTCAAAGCCAAGATTGAAAAAATAGCTGACGCTCAAGAGTTGTTATTGGATGAGCTTGATTTGCACCCAACTTTTCCTATATTCTGAAAGGCTGCAGAATTTTTCAGTCATGCTATATTCAGACTTGATAGGAGTGTTTTACTGATAAGAAAAATTTGTAATTGTGCTAACATTCCTTTGTTCTGTGAGTGGAGCCCGAGAAGCACTGAGCAACGTTTGTGCTCATTGTAGATTTTGCCACTCCCGTCTGACGAATCAATTAAAGATTGCCATGGTTTACCTTTAACAGTTTTTGTTGCTATCTACTTTTTAAGAAACAAACTTTGACCCTAACATGGTTGGTCCTAGCATGGTTGGTCCTAGCATGTTCATGAGCCTTCAGGCATGTGGTCCTCCTCACTTCTCTCCATTTCAGCTTTCACCCTCAGCCTGGTCTACACAATTTCCACTTGCATATCATCTTTAAAGCAACATTGCAGCCCAAGGTATTTCACGAAAATGTTCTGAAGGCCTGACCCTGAGCCACAGAAGGAATTAGAGCTGAAAATGAAAGTTTGGGTGACGAGACAGGTTTTAAGAAATGTCTTAAAGATGGAGATATGTGAAGACTTAATGGAGGGATTATGGAGCAGATGAAAGCACAGAATCTGGTAGAGAGATTATTTGAATTGAATTGAATTGAAAGACACAGCATATAAACAGGCTCATTGTCCCTCCGGGTCAACACTGAGCATTGATCTCCAGTTCACACTAGTTCAATATTAAAATCAAAGCTGCCACAAACAGACATAAAAACAGCTTTTTTTCCACGAGTAGAAGCTCTACTCAATAACCAAAAATCTGTAGCCTCCTTTTGCTCTGGTATTTTATTTAATTCACATGTTTAATCGATAATGTTTTATTATTAATGTTTAATGTTTTATGTGTCATCCCTAACTGTCACTGTATGTCATGTTGTCACTTGCGGGCAGAGCACCAAGGCAAATTCCTTGTATGTGAATACTTGGCCAACAAACTTATTCATTCGTTCATTCATTCATTCATTCATTCATTGTCCCACTTTCCCATCCACTCCCTACACACTAGGGGCAATTTACGGAGAGCCAATTAAGCTATAAATCCACATGTCTTTGGGAAGTGGGATGAAACTGAAGCATCCAAAGGATACCCATGGGGTCACATGACAGACAGCATCCGAGGTCAGGGTCGAACCAGGGTGTCTGGCGCTGTGAGGCAGTAGCTCTACAAACTGCGCCCTGAGTCATGAGGCTTGCAGTTTATAATGCAAGCTGTGCATCATCTAACAATGGCTCCTCAACGTCACACGTCTTCTCCGCTTTTCCCTGTGGAATTCAGCTTTTAAATATTCTTCAGTTTAATTGCAGAATTTAACTCTCCAAAATAGACTACAGAAAAGATTAAGGTAACAATCAACTTAAGTGCTGTAATCTTTCTCTTTCCCTCCTACACTCCCAGATTCAGGGAGAAAAATACATCGTGAATTATAATATTCAGACTCTTTTATGCCAAATAAAAGCCAAAAGATGTGACTTCAAATGACTTATTATGTGATCAAGATCTGCTCAAAGTTCACTCCCACCACTTGTATAGATGCCTTAACCCTGAAATATGATGACAGATAGGTATTTGTAAAGTTGAAGTGCAGTCACTGTGGACGCAGGGCAGTTGATATAGACCCAACATGTTCACAGGAGCACAGTGACAGCTATCATTTAATTTGAAGAACTAATGTTGACCGACAGATAAATATTGGCCTGGAAACTGGAACCCTGCTCTCTGAAATGTTGTCATGAGAATATATACTGTACCTGAGAGGGCAGGCTGGGACTGTAAACATACTTTCCAAAATTACATCTTAATAGTATGACAGAGATTGATATTAGTGCCCTGCCAGATTATTCAGCATCATGTCAGACCCCATTGTCTACATTAAATTACATTGAAGATCAGTGATTCTTGTGAAGACATAAAATATCCACCCTCAATCCGAAGATAAACACAAAATGCTGGAGTAACTCAACTGGAAAGGCAGCATCTCTGGATGACTTTTCGGGTCCAGACCTTTCTTCAGACTGTCCTCAATCCAACTTACAGCTGGCCAGATGGTACCGAAGCCCGAATCACCACAATTTCAGATTCAGGAGCAACTACTTTCCGACAACCATCAGGTTCTTGAACTGACATGCACAACTCTAATCCTATTTCCTACCCCCCCCCCCCCCCCCACACCTCAATTCTACCTGTTTCTCCCCTCCCCCTACATTCTTTCCTACAGCTTCACAATTTAAAACTCTTCAATTATTTTCACACCTTCTGTCTTTTCATCTGTGACCTTTGCAAAACCATCTGCCTATCAAAAACCTCCCTCACCTGTATCAACATATCACTTGACAGGTTTTGTCCTGCTCTCCTCCCTTCCAGCTTTCTACCTTCACCTCCCCTCCCCACTACAATCTGTCTGAAGAAGGGTCCTAAACCGAAACATCACCTATCCATGCTCCCCTGAGATGCTGCCTGACCCAAAGTTCCTCCAGTACTTTATGTCTTTTTTTGTAACCAAACATCTGCAGTACCTTAGAAAGACACAAAATGCTGGAGTAACACAGCGGGACAGGCAGCATCTCTGGAGAGAAGGAATGGGTGACGTTTCTTCAATCTGAAGAAGGGCCTCGACCTGAAACATCACTCATTCCGTCTCTCCAGAGATGCTGCCTCCCGCTGAGTCACTCCAGCATCTTGTGTCTATATTTGATTTAAACCAGCAACTGCAGTTCTTTCCTACACATCTGCAGTACCTGTCGAAATGTCTTTTAATTGTTGTTACACTACCTGCCTCAACTACCTTCCCTGGCAGCTCGTTCCATATATCCACCAGTTCTCTATGATGCATAGAAACATAGAAAACAGGTGCAGGAGTAGGCCATTTGGCCCTTCGAGCCAGCACTGCCATACGATATGATCATGGCTGTAGATTGGCTATTGCATGTTAGCCAATCAGATTGCTTAGTAATTATAATTCCGCCTAATGCATGCTTTATAGTGTAAGAACTCGCCTACTGTCTTCAGTAGCTGCAGTAGACTGAATGTATGATGTACTGCTTATGTGATGATGACCTGAACATTAAAGATGCTTATACCCCAACCAGTGTGAGAGCGAGGTACTTACATGGTGTCAGAAAACTGGGTCCAACCCTCGTCTGTTAACCACGATTTATTTTCTTTATCAGTTTTTATTTGTGATTGATTTTGACGACATGGCTAACTCCTGCCGAAAGCCGAGTCCCCTGATGTTTGATTCTGACATAGCCGAGCGCTGGCGAATGTTTGAGCGCGACTATGCTCACTACATCAGCATCGTTCACCGGAACGACCGCGACGATCTGAAGGCATCGCTACTGCTCAATCTAGCGGGTCCGGAAGAAATGATCCGCGCAGAAAATGTTGAATTCGTCCCAGCACACCTCGACGCAAATAGTCAGGTCCTGGTGCCAGCATAAACTATCGACAACCCTACGGTCCTACTGAGAAAGTTTAGAGAACTATGCGACCTGCCATCGAACCGTATCCTCGAGAGAACACGCTTCTTCGCCCGACAGCAGCAGGTCGATGAACCTGTCGAACAATTTCTCAGTGATTTACGACACATGGCTACACGGTGCCACTTCGGTGAGTTGACTAATGATACATTAATGATACACTAATGATACTAATGATAACGTGATAAAATTGTGGGAGGAATGAGCGACCACAAGCTAAGAGCTGAACTGCTTCGGAACACTGAACTTACTTTAGAACAAGCCATCCATTTGTGTCGAATGGCTGAGGTCGTGGCCCACTAGCAGATTTTGACCCTGCCAGCCCTCAACAGCAACATAACGTAAATCTAGCAAACTACTCTCCACAGAAATTTTTAAACGCATCTCGCAAAGATCCCAATGTGCCTGCCACGCGATGCCCCAATTGCAATTACTTCCACTCTAGGGGGGCGCCAGTTTTGCGTCGCTCATGGGAATGTTTGTCACAACTCCAAGAAGCTTAATCATTTTGCCACATGTTGCCGATCTCGTGGGAACACTGCTTCAAGGACAAATCTGCACCTGCTTGAACAAGAGCTGTCTGACTCCGATTCCCAAGAAGAAGACGACGCTTCCCACGGGAATGATTCTGATAACACAGACAACGACTCAGCTGTGCTGTCCCTCCTGCGCTCCTCAGGCAAGCTGTTGGATCCTGCAGTGACCATGGTAATAAACAACAAGGCCCTTACCGCCAAGGTCGACACTGGTGCAAAGGTGAACGTAATGTCATTCAGAGAGTTCAACAAGATAAGGAGCACTGAACTAATGAGAAAGGACTCCTCCACCCTACATGCCTACGGGGGGGGGGGGGGGGGGGGGAATCCTCCACCCGTTGGGTAAAGCTGATTTGAAATGCACTGTCAAAGAGCAAATAAAAAAACTAATGTTTTACATTGTCCAACCTAACTCTGAAACCCTGCTTGGCATTAACGCATGCCATGACCTGGGGCTGGTTTATTTCAGGTGTGCTGTCCACAAACTCTGCCTGACAGAGAAACCAACACAGCAGATGCTATCCCAGTACAAAGACCTGTTCGATGACAAACTCGGCAAGCTGCCCACGATATACAAGATCACTGTAGATCATGCAGTCACACCAATAGTTCGAGTGCCCCATCGCATTCCCCATGGTATGCGGAAGAAAATACACACCGAACTTAAACGCATGGTCTCCATTGGAGTCATTGCTGAGGTCAGTGAACCCTCTGACTGGGTCTCCACCGTGGTCGTAACCACCTAGAAAAACAAAGAAGAGTTGCGAGTCTGCATCAACCCCAAAGATTTAAACACAGCAATCAAACACCCACACTACCCGATGAAAACCACTGAGGACATAGCTGTGCAAATTGGAAATGCAATGGTGTTCTCGGTCCTTGACGCCAAAAGCTCTTTCTGGCAAATTCCACTGGACCAGGCATCGTCTGCCCTAACAACTTTTGGCACGCCATTTGGCCACTACAGATTTTTAAGGATGCCATTTGGCATCAACTCTGCCAGCGAAGTCTTCCAGCGTGCAATGGAACAACTGTTTGCGGAATATCCATGTGCATCATTGTTGACGACATCCTAGTCTACAGCCACGATGAAGAAGATACTGAACCGTGCCAGAGACATCAACCTCAAACTCAACCCTCTTAAATGCAAATTCCGGGTTCCGGAAGTCACCTACGCGGTCATGTATTTACCAGCAACGGATTAAAACCTGATCCGTTAAAGACTGCAGCCATCAACGAACTGCCGGTCCCAATCGACGTCACCAGTTTGCAACGTTCCTCGGCATGGTTAACTACCTGGGTAAATTCATTCCCAACCTCAGCGAACTTTCTGCGACAACTGACCGACAAGGACAGTGCATGGTCTTGATACCACCAGCACCAAAGAGCCTTCGAGACATTAAAGCTCCAGCCAGCAAGCGCACCTACACTGGCATACTTCAACCTCAATCTGCCAATCACCGTTACCTGCGATGCCTCTCAGTACGGACAGTACAAACAACTACCGACGGCGATGTGATGCCTGTCTCCTATGCATCACGTACCTTGACAGACACTGAACAACGTTATGCCCAGATTGAGAAGGAACTGCTCGCCGTCGTCTTCGCCTGCTCGAAATTCAAAGACTTCATCTTTGGCAAAACCTTTACTGTCGAGACTGACCACCAGCCACTAGTCACCATCCTAAACAAGCCCATCCACGCCGCCCCACCTCGTCTACAACGAATGATGATGCAGCTGCAGCGGTTTGACTTCCGCATCGTATACAAGAAAGGTAAAGACATGCACATCGCGGACACGCTCTCCAGAGCCCCGCGGACCACCAGCGAATGCCACCCCATCGAACAGGACGAATTCTCAGTCCTGAAAATCTCGTTCGTGCCTTCCGACCATTTACACCGCCTTGCCGAACACATAGCTGCGGATAAAACTTCACAGCTGCTGACCTCCGTTATAAGAAACAGATGTCCAAACAAACAGTCAAGCACCCCATTTGAAATACGATCCTACTTCCTGGTTCGTGACGAGCTAGTGCTACAGGACGGAATAATCGTCAAAGGCCATAAAGCTGTCATCCCCTGCACTCTGTGGAGTGAGTACTAGATACAGAGTACTCTGGTACAGAGGCCACTCTAAAGCGAGCCCAGAACATGATCTACTGGCCCGGGATGACAAGGTACATACGTGATAAGACCGAATCATGTGCCATCTGCAACAGTTTAACACCGCACCAACAGAAGCAGCCCCTCTTGCCACAGCCAGTTCCCTCCCTTCCGTGGTCGTCACTGCCCGCCGACATCTTTGAATGGCATGGGAAGCACTACCTCAACCTTGTAGACTCCTACTCAGGCTGGTTTGAGATCGACCTACTACCTCTGAAATCGTGATCCAGAAACTGTCAATCCATCTGTCCGTGCATGGTGCTCCCGTTCGCCTTCAAACTGGGAACCCAATTCACCAGCCAAAAGTTCAAGAACTTTGCCAAACGGTGGAACTTTCAACATGTCACTAGCAGCCCTGAGTACCCACAGTCCAACGGACTTGCTGAACGCGCTGTTCGCAGCACTAAACAACTCGTGGAACGCTCCTTCCTAGCGAAATCCAACATCTACCTGGACCTGCTAAACTTACGGAACATTTCAAGAGACAGTATTCTTGGCTCCCTCGCCCAACGACTAATGACCCGCTAGACGCGTCCTCCACTGACTGTCTCCCAGCAACAGCTGCAGCCGCAAGTCCGCTCTCCCACTGTGATACAAAAACGTGTACACTTTAAACGCAACACACAGAAGCGTTTCTATGACAAAACTAGCAAGCCCCTCAAACCACTTATACAAGGACAAGTGGTACGCCTACAAACTGACAAAGAACATACCAAACTGGGACATATTCATGGCCCCTCAAAGGAACCACGCTCCAACCTGGTCGAAGTGTCCTCTACAGCAGCAACCGTCAACACCTCCTTCCTGTGAAGGAACATCGTCCGGCATCCCCTGGTCTTGATGCCCCACCGCTCGTGTTCACACCAACACCTGTTGCAGCTGTTGCATCACCTGCTGCGACCAAGTCCGCCCACTCCCCGCGTCAGTCTGCCCCTGCGTCTCCTGTTGTAAACGGTACCCCGTGCTCCCCGCGTCGGTCCACCCCCGGTTTCCCCGCGGCGGTCTCTCCCCACAGACCCATTGGGTCTCCTGTGGTATTACCAACCCCAGCCCCCATCTTTTCGGAAGGAAAGGGTGATGAGGCAGCCCCCTACCGCACGAGGACTGGGCGGGTTAGTAGACCACCCATTAGATATGGCGATTTTGTTTAACCCTACTATTATTCCCTCAGCTTACCGTTTAAAGTGCCTTAGTTGCTTTTTCATTTCTACAAGAAGAGATGTAGCTTGGCTATTGCATGTTAGCCAATCAGAATGCTTAGTATTTATAACTCCTCCTAATGCATGCTTTATAGTGTAAGAACTCGCCTACTGTCTTCAGTAGCTGCAGTAGACTGAACGTATGATGTACTGCTTATGTGATGATGACCTGAACATTACAGATGCTTATACCCCAACCAGTGTGAGAGTGAGGTACTTACAATGGCTGATTATCTAAAATCAGTACCCCGTTCCTGCTTTTTCCCCCGTATCCCTTGATTCCATTAGCCCTAAGAGGTAAATCTAACTCTCTCTCTTGAAAACATCCAGTGAATTGGCCTCCACTGCCTTCTGTGGCAGAGAATTCCACAGATTCACAAATCTCTGGGTCAAAACGTTTTTCCTCATCTCAGTCCTAAATGGCCTACCCTGTTAAACTGTGCCCCTGGTTCTGGACTCCTCCAACATCGGGAACATGTTTTCCTACATCTAGCCTGTTCAATCCCTTAAGAATTTTATATGTTTCTATAAGATCTCCTCTCATCCTTCTAAATTCCAGTGAATACAAGTCCAGTCGGCCCATTCTTTCCTTCTATGAAAAGTTGCTCCTCAAGTTCCAACTAAATCTTTACGCTCTCAATTTAAACCTTTGTCCTCTGGTTCTTAATTCCCCCTACCCCGGATAAAAAGAAGCATTTACCCTATCTATATCCAACTCATGAATTTATACGCCTCTATAAGAGCAACCCTCAGCCTCCTATGCTCCACTGATTGTGCCATGATCAGCCATGATCACATTGAATGGCGGTGCTGGCTCAAAGGGCCGAATGGCCTACTCCTGCATCTATTGTCTATTGAATAAAGTCCTAGCCTGCTCAACCTCCGCTTATTGCCCAGGCCATGAAAGTCCTGGCAACATCCATGTAAATCTTCTCTGCACTCTTTCCAGCTTAATGGTATCTTCCATCCAGCAAAGGCACATGATTGACCAGTTAAGCTGTTTGGGTAGTCATAGTCATAGAGTGTGAAACAGGCCCAACAGCCCAACACAATAAATCGTTCAGTACTTTTACCCAGACTTCTGTTGTTATTTTCTATTAGAAAGGAAAGTGTCCTCTATTGCTCTTGCTCTTGTTTTGAATTTTAGCTGTCATGCAGAGATCTACCAAAAATGGCAGGGAAATGAAACCTCAGCTCCCTCTACAGACAATTCAAGACTTTGCAGGCATGAATAGGAACCAAAAGAAGTAAAGGAAGAGGATGGAGAAAGTTCTGTTTTCATTTATAATATAATACATGAACGTAGAGAATAACAATTTTACTTCGGAGTCACGTGAGTTCCACGCAAGTTTATCATGGAGAAAGGGCGCAGGGGAAAAAGACGTACCGCAGGTAAACCCCAAGTTTCAGAGGGTAGCGGGCGTCAGTTAGACTCCCGTTGCGGTCGAAAGTGCCGTTATACCACCGGTGGGGCGCAAGGCAGGACAAAATTCCGTACGACCAATAGACTCCGATGAGTCAGACCCGGAGGAATACCCTCCTCAGGCAGGAAATGTTATGGCTGCCAGGGTCGCAAGTTTGGAACTCCTTATGGGGAAAATGATTTATAAAGAACCCCCACAGGAGGAATTCAGTCCGTGTTGGCCTATCGAAGATACAGCACAGGGGGTGCCTTGGATGGGACAGGCACAAGATTGGCCTACAGGAGAGCCATCAGGATTGCCTGTGCAGAGACAATACAGAGGTTGGCCTACAGGAGCCAGTGCCCGAAATGCCAGCAAAAAGGCAGTATATGTGTTGGCCTACAGGAGAGCCAGTACTAGAAATGCCTGAACAAAGGCAGTACAAACGTTGGGTGAGAGATGTGCCAGCACCGACAATGTCTGAAGAAAGACAAATTAAGTGTTGGCCTAGAAGTGAGCCAGCACCAGCAGCACCTGAAACAGGGCTGCCTATCCGTGGGCCTACAGGAGAGCCCGCGCAGGGGGAATCTGGCAGAGACTTTACTATGCGAAGGCCGATGGAAGGGCCAGGGCTAGACTTACCTGGAACAGGGATGCCAGAAATTTCCCATCAGGAGGAGGAAAATCTTGATTCAGATGATGATTTATATGAGGACCAGAGCCCATTATCAGAGCTCAAAGTACCAGGGCTGGCACAAAAATTTGCTATTCCCAGATTAACAGGGGAACCTTTGAGAGATGAAATAGCAATGACTATAAATTATCTGCTCTCTCATCAGCTCCAGGAATTAACTACGGATAAGACTGTTAAAAAATATGAGACCCCGGAAAATTGATTGATTTATTTCTTGTCATTTGAGCGCTCCGAGGACGGCCAGCTCCGCAGGCTCCGCGACTGGAGCCCCAGGTCGTCCCGGTCGGAGGCTGCTCCACGGAGCTAGGCCCCAACGACAACGGAGACCCGACAGGGAAAAGGTCGGGTCTCCCGTGCAGGGAATAGATTTTTTTTTAAGTTTCCCCCTCCCCCCCCACCCCACATATACACAATTAAAACAGTACCAAAAAAATACAAACAACTACATTTAACTAGACAAAAATAAAATAAAAAGACAGACGGGCTGTAGGGGCCGCTGCAGTAATCCGCGCCGCCGCACTAGCTGCAAAATTGTGCACTGTTAGCAGTTCCAGCAGTGAATAACTTAATATGGGGCTATTTGGGCATTGGATTATGCTCACAAGAATTAAAATTACAAAGAGTGCTGAGATTGCTGGGGTCAGGCATTACGGCGTTTGCGAGAGGGTTGGATGAAGAACATGTATCTGATTCACAACAAGATGCCTTAGCACTCATGTGTAGTGCGCACTTTGAAATAAACTGTATTCGTAAAAGTGCAATAAGACCGAATATTCATCCTAAGTATGCAGGGCTCTGTAAATCATCCAAAATACAAATGCCTAATCTGCTTTTTGGAGAAAATCTAGCAAAAAAGTTAAAAGACCTAAATGAAGAGTCAAAAACCACGATGGGCATGATGAAACCACCTATTTTGAGCAGAGCGGTGCGAAGGCAGTATCCTTACAGACGGATGGCTGGTGCTGGAGAAGGAACAAGCCAATCGTACCCATATACGCGTTGGCGTGCTGCACTGGGGATGCGTGGAGGTTACAATGTGCCTACTAGGAGGGGACAACATTTGCCGATGGCAAACCCCGAGGTAGGGAGGTCTGGTCTGGTAAGAAACATAACAAATGTGTTACACTCACAAGTGGGGGGAAGATTACGATTCTTCCTAAAAGAATGGCAACTAATAACAAATGATTCGTTTATACTGTGCAGCATAGTGGGATTTAGAATTGAGTTCTATCCACATTTGGATCCTCCAACTCAGCATATTTCAAACCGGTCACATACATTCTCAAAGGAAGAGAATACGCAGATCGAGGGAGAATTGAAAATTTTATGCGACACAGGGGTAATAGAAAAGTCAGTAGAACAACACCATCAGTTTGTGTCAAGTATTTTTCCTAGAACAAAAAAGGATGGTGGATGTAGAATTATTCTGGATCTGACAAGTCTCAACCTTTTTGTACAGTATAAACAATTTAAAATGGAAACATTTACTAACGCCATTCAGCTGGTCACAAGAAACTGCTATATGGCAAGCATAGATCTGCAAGATGCATATTATTCTGTGGCAATGCATGGTAATGATCAAAGATATCTAAAATTTAGGTGGATGAGTCAGTTATGGCAATTTAAAGCATTGCCCAATGGTCTGACTTCAGCACCAAGGTTATTTACAAAATTACTTAAACCAATTTTAGCTCTGCTAAGAGCTGAGGGCCATGTATTAATGGCTTATTTGGATGATATTCTGATTGTAGGGGACACTTTGGCTATGGCAAAGGAGTCAGTGTTAAGAGTCAAGTACATTTTTGAAAAATGGGATTTATTATTCACCCACAAAAATCGAAACTATTACCAAACAAAAAGATTGATTACCTTGGGTTCACAATGAACTCAGAACACATGGTAATCACCTTGCCAAAAGATAAAAGGCTGCAGTTAATTGAAGGTTGCACTAAGCTCATTAACGAGTACAAACCTCTATTAGACAAGTGGGAAGCTTGCTGAGCAAATTAATTGCTGCTTTTCCAGCATTTTCCATTGCATTATCAGCATTTGCAGAGGGCTAAGGTACAAGCATTAAAGATTAATGCAGGGCATTTTGATAGGCCCATGCAATTGACAATTGAACCTATTATGGAAATAGAATGGTGGATTAACAATGTCTCTAATGCTTCCAGAAAGGTTCTGGTAGACACACCTTCTGTTATTCTACAGACTGATGTAAGTGCTCTAGGATGGGGCGCAACTAACATTGTTTCCAGCTGTGGAGGTAGGTGGAATGTGGATGAAGTACCTTTGCTTGAAAATCAAGGTATAAATTACCTAGAGCTGTTGGGAGCATTTTATGGGCTTAAAGCTTATTGCACTAATATGGAAAATGTGCATGTTCAGGTACAGGTTGACAATGCTACAGCTGTAGCATATGTAAATCATATGGGTGGTATCAAGTCAGAATCTTGTGATAGATTGGCAAATGTAATTTGGACCTGGTGTATTGCCAGGAAAATTTGGCTGTCAGCAATGTATTTACCAGGTAAATTCAACATAGTTGCAGACAAAAGGTCACGTAAATTTAATGATAATACAGAATGGATGTTGCATCATGAAATATTTAAGCAAATTGTGGCACAATTTGGAATGCCAGAGATTGATTTGTTTGCATCAAGACTCAACCACCAATTGCCTAAGTATGTGTCATGGGAACCTGATCCTGGTGCAGTAGCGGTGGATGCTTTCTCGCTACATTAGGGTGGTATGTTTCTGTATGCATTTCCTCCGTTTTGTTTGATCAATCGATGCATACAGAAAATTAAACCGGACTCAGCCTCGGGGATTTTGGTGGTGCCAGATTGGCCTACACAGCTATGGTACCCACTGGTGTTATAAATGATCAAAAAAAACCTTATGGTTATTCCTAAGCAGGTAAAAACTACTTGTACACCCTGTAACTGATGAACCACATCCTTTACAATGATCGTATTGGTTTGTTGATTTGCAGATTCTAAGAAGGCCATATCTTGGAAAAGGATTATCAGATCGTACGGTGGATGTTATGGCAGCAGCCTGGAGGAATAGTACCCAGAAGCAATACATTTTCTTATATAAGGAAATGGGAGGTGTTTTGTTCAGAAAAGAATATTGCATATAACACTGCAGACATTTCAGATGTGCTAGAGTTTCTTTCAACTCTTTATTTTGAATTAAAATTAAGTTATAGTGCAATCAATACTGCAAGGAGTGCACTCTCTGCATATTTATGCAGTGAATCAGAACAAAATCCAATAGGATCACATCCTTGGGTCTGTAGGTTTATGAAGGGAATTTTCAACTCCAAACCTCCTAGACTTAGGTATACAGAAATCTGGAATGTAAAAGATGTACTGATGCTGCTGCGTGACTGGAATCCTATTGAAACTCTGTCATTCGCCAAAATTACCATGAGGTTGGTTATGCTCATGGCGTTAGTTTCAGCACAGAGAGTTCAAACATTACAGAAATTAAGAATAGACAGGATGAAAGTAGGGGCAGATGCCGTTACATTCTATGTCTATGATTTGCTGAAACAAAGTAGACCTGGGTTCACGGGATGTAAGTTGGGGTTTTCAGCATATCCTACGGATCCACGGCTATGTGTAGTAACATATATAAGATGTTACATGGAAGCAACCAGAATCTTAAGAGGTACAGAATTAGCATTTATTATCAGTCATAAAAGTCCTCATAAGAAAGTGTCAACACAGACAATTTCAAGATGGTTGAAACAGGTGTTGATTTATTCAGGTATTGATACTGATAAATTTAAATCTCATTCCACCAGGGCGGCATCAACATCGGCGGCCAGGGACTCAGACGTTCCAATAGACCTTATCCTCGCGGCCGCAGGATGGGCAAGTGAACAGATGTTTCACAAGTATTACCATAAGGAGATTAAAGATCCCGGGGTGTTTGGTGATGCCGTGCTGGATTCAGTATTAAATCCCCCATTATGATAAATGGGTTACTATTGTTGTAATAAATAAAACCATTAACTGATTACATTTAATGTTGTGGTTATGCATTGTTGATTGTGGTTACTCGTTAGAGTCAATCAGTGCAGTGAGCACCTGGATTTTAATCCACGGTGTGAAATCACAGAGCTTTGAAACCTTCACGTAGTCACTCACGTGACTCCGAAGTAAAATAGTAAGATTATTGACGAGAACTTACCAGTTTGAAGTTTGATCTTTATTTTATGAGGAGTTACGTTGAGGGATTACGTGCCCTCCGCTCCCACCCTCATAAAAGATCGAGCTGGTAGTTCTAGTCTTTATGTATCTTACTATCATACTTCAGTAATTGTCGTCTGTGATTTCACTCCGCTGCTTTGAAGATTGACGCGTGTGCGGCTGGACAGGGTCTTCTTCACGTAATCCCTCATCGTAACTCCTCATAAAATAAAGATCAAACTTGAAACTGGTAAGTTCACGTTTAATCTTACTATTAATGAATCAAAATCTGGAAAGTTTAAAACAGGGTGAAAGTTAAAATGTGCGTATATTTATTAACGAAAGTGTTCTGCTGAATTGGGGTGTATTGCATTCCAGCTAGGAAGGACTGAATCAACTGCCTCAAGTTTCGCACCAGATTTACCAGGATTACCCCGATAAATCCTCAAGGAATTGTTAATTGGGTGTTGGGTCTAAAAATGGCTGAAGAAGTCGTGCATGTCATCTCTGTTAGTGAGTTACCAAGCCTTCTGCACTCGCTTAATCCTCTGCTTTTAGGTACCTACTAGACTAAGTGGGACCCGTTGGGTCCCAGCATCACACGGGAGGGCTGGTCCTCCAAAGCAATATTCCACCTCTCCACCAATTCCAATATTGGTGGCCAGTGGGGGGGGCTTTCTGGAGCGCTAGTATGGGTGTTGTGCGCTGAAGGGTCTGGTATCCAGAGGGCTAGTATGGACATTGTGGGCCGAATGGATTCTTGGGCTGGCGGCTCAGCCACTCAAGCCTGTTGTGCTGGAAGCTCACTCACTCACGGCTGGTGGGCTCGCAGTTGACAGACAGCTATTCCTTGAAATTCCATTTCAAGCAGGATGCAAGGCCACTAAAGACAGCGAGTCATGACCTCTCCCTCCCCCATCTTGCAGAGACTGAGCCACGGCCACACTTCCGGGTTTTATAGTCCCATCCCCCTTCCCACCAGAAGGGGCGTGGCCTTCATGGCGTGATTGACAGGAGAGAGAATCTCAACATTTTTTAAACACTAATAATTCTTTTATTTTTCATCAATGGGAAAAATCCTCGGCACCTGATGAGCGGAGGGGGACTGAGTAAGATGGCCAAAAATCACAGCCATACGTGGTAGCGTTTTTACTCAAATCAATATAAAGCGCAAACAGGAAATGGTCAAGATTAGACTTTAATTATATAGAAGGCAAGGCAGCACTAATTAGGCAAGGTAGCTCTAATTAGGCAAGGCATCTCTAATTAGGCAAGGCAGCTTGCTTTAGCACTTTCAAAACCAAAGGCAAGGCAGCTTGCTTTAGCACTTTCAAAACCAAATGCAACACAGCTTGCTTTAGCACTTTCAAAACCAAAGGCAACACAGCATGCTTTAGCACTTTCAAAACCAAAGGAAAGACAGCTTGCTTTAGCACTTTCAAAACCAAAGGCAACACAGCTTGCTTTAGCACTTTCAAAACCAGAGGCAACTCAGCTTGCTTTAGCACTTTCAAAACGAAAGGCAACACAGCTTTAGCACTTTCAAACCAAAACACACTTTTGCATTTTCAAACTACATTTTCAAACCACTTAAGGGCACTGACAGGTCAGTAAAACCACTCACAGTTTAGTAGACATGTGTTCAGTGTTATTCACAGCTCAGACTGAGAATTGCGACCTCTCGCTCCCCCATCTTGCAGAGAACTGAGGCACCTCCACACTTCCGGGTTGTATAGTCCCTCCAGAAGGGGCGTGGCCTTCAGAAGAGAGAATCTCAACATTTTTTAATCCTCTCATCCTGCGCAGCAGAGGGGACTGAGTAAGATGGCCAAAAATCACAACCGTGAGTGGCAGCGTTTTTTCTAAAATCAATATACAGAACAACAGGAAATGGTCAAGATCATACTTTTAGTAGAGGCGGAACGGCCAATCCAAATGTACCTTCTATTTGCAGTTAATTGGCCTCCTGGTCAGTGAGAGTTACATGTAGCTCTTGGGGCTAATGGAATCAAGGGTTATGGGGAGAAAAAGCAGGAAAGGGGTACTGATTTTGGATGATCAGCCATGATCATATTGAATGGCTGTGCTGGCTCGAAGGGCCAAATGGCCTACTCCTACACCTAGTTTCTATGTTTCTGTTTCATCACACCAATGTTGCTTCTTCTTGCTAGGGATGCCAAGAGTGTCTTCACATGTATTAATTCTGCCTATCATCAGACCAACCTATAAGCATTGCATCTTCTCTGGGCTGCTTCATATGGGGGATTGTGTGGAAAGAGTCACATGGATGGGGTCCATGGGAGGTTCAACATTAGTCTTCATACCAATTGTTTTGGAATATGGTGGAGGACCTGTATTCTAACTAGTTATCAACACCACAAAGGGAGAATTTCCATAGGAGTTTATTGCTCTCTTGTCCTTGACTAGAGCTGTGGATTATTTGATAGACACAGAATGCTGGAGTAACTCAGCGGTAGCATCTTTGGAAAGAAGGAATGGGTGACGTTTCGGTTCTAGACCCTGATTATTTGATACCACCAATTCTCTGGTGTTAATGCTATTATCAAAAATTATTAAAAATTGGAACATGACATCTTCGCCTCAAATCAATTTACCAAACCTTTTTTATATTCTGATTCTGATTCTGAGATTCCTTTTATCTCATGTGATATATAAATTAACGACAATGGAGTATTTCATAGACCTATTCTGAAGGACCTCATCTGAAAGCAAGATTCACCCACACCACAACTTTACAATCCCAGCTCAGACACTCGATATTTAAATTATTTTGAATATTATGGGGGAGCTGTATTTATTGCTCATTTGTAGTTGTCTACTATTAATGACTGAATGGTTTACAAGACAAATTGAGAATGTGGTGTGACACTGGAGTCATGGTCAGAGAAAGGACAATCGCTTTATTTTCCTATGAAGAAAATCAGCTTTTATTGCCAATCCAAAAAATTAAGTCATTTTTACTGATAGTTCCAGATTTCATTTCAAAGCTAATTCCTTGTTTCAAAATAGTGGAGTTTAAACCTGCTCCCTGGGTGAATTGTCCCAGATTACTTTGTGATTCATTATACAACAATACACCAAAAGGCAACGTGAATGTAGCCCAGTCCATTTCACAAACTAGGCTCTCCCGCATCGACTCATTCTACATTTCACACTGCCTCGGGAAAGCAGCCAACATTATCAAGGACCAACTACACCCGGCCATTCCTTCTTCATCCTTTTCCCATTGGGCAGAAGCTTGAAAACATGTACCACCAGATTCAGGAACAGCTTCATCCCCATTGTCATCTGACTACTGAATAAACCTCATAAACTAAGGCTGCATTCCCAATCTCCCAACCTATCTCAAGCAGTCATAGTCATGCAGTGTGGAAACAGGCCCTTCGGCTGAACTTACCCATACTGGGCAACATGTCCCAACTACACTAGTTCCACTCACCGGAATTTGTCCCATAGCCCTTCAAACCAGTCCCTATCCGTGTAGTCCTCACACTTTTTTAAACTGCAGTTTCTCTGCAACTGCAACGCTATAACCCTGCAACACCATTTTCTGCACTCTGGTATTTTGTCTCTTTACACTATCTGTTGTACTTGTGTTAGGGTTGATTCTATTTATGTATAGTATGATTTAACTAGCTAGCACACAAACAAGTTGTACACTTGACAATAATAAACCAAAACCAATACCAAATGCAATTTATGGAGCTCACCTTAGCACAGCCACCTCACCATTTTAATTCACTTCCATTTAACCCGAGATAAGAAAAAAAATGCTCATTAATACTTTAGCATTTGAGCATCTTCCAGTGCTGGGAGTGACTCTAGAAATCTGAAGGTAAGTAATTTGTACAATGCAATTTTCACCAAATCTTGGCTGGTGTGGCGATCTAATAATAGCAAAGAAGAGATGGTGCAGGATACAATTCAAGTTTTCATAAAATCAGTGGCATGTCACAAGTGCCAATTCAATGGAAATACATTAGACAGAGATTACCTTGAACCTGACTACAGAGCACAAATATCTACATTACTCACACACCAACCACGCTTATTAAGATAAATCTATCAGTCAATCACAGTTATTTGCTTAACATTCATTAACATACCCATATTAAAGTAGATAAAAGTCATTTGTCAACATAAAGTTCAGGTCAGTTCCCATTGCACGTTTTAGAAAGATTATAATTTCCTGAATTTTAATTAGTATGCAGTGCATGAACATTATTCATATTTTTATCTGCAATTACGTACAAGAGTTTGCCTTTATATAATATCTTAAAGAAAAATATTTAAGAGCATCGAAGGGCAAATTTTCAAAATGGATGTTAAACTGAAAGGAGGAGAAACAATACAATAGACCCAAATCAAAAGGAGTATGAAAGGAGGAGGCTTAGAAAGACGACTGCAAAGTTTGGAGTTAAGACATTTGCCAATGGCCGTCTGATAGAAGAGGATGCAGAGATCAAGGCTGGTGGAATATAAAGTGCAGGAAGAGTTGGAATGAACAAGGAAGGTACAAGGGAGGATGATAATTCTGGTCACTACACTTGAGGAAAAATGTGATGACACCATAGAGGGTGCAGAGGAAACCGCCATGGATTGGGCTGTATAATTATGGTTACGAGGGGAGACTTGTTTAGATGGACAAGTCTGCAGAAATCTGAATTATTTATCTGGAGATACAGGGTATGTGTTCAAATACCCTCCACAGTTGGGAATTTTAACTCAATTAATAAAACGCTGGTATCAGTTGTGAGAATGCCCTTCAGAGGAAGAAATCAGACAACCTTGCTCGTCTAGTCAGGCTGATCCTAGTTCTGCGCTGGTTTGTATATATCTGAGCACACACAGCAGTGAGGAACTATATTAGAGAAGATGTCCTTTATAGTTAAATTTCAAGCAGGTTTGTTAAAACTGATATAACAGTGCTAATTGGCTTTTGGAGTGGAAGGAAAACTGTCATTTTTCCTTTCTTGAAAGCCACTTTAATATCTTACAACTGTATAGCAATTCCAACACATAGCAACACAAGAGGTCACAGAGATTGATGGACTGAGTCAGGTCCATCATGACAAATCCCTCTTCACCATTGAAAGCATCAATGTGAGACGCTGCCTGTAGAATCATACTCCTACGTACTCATCCAGCCCATGCCCTCATCTCAGGGCTGCTGTTGGACAGGTGTTACAGAAGCCTGAAGTCGCACACCACCAGGTTAATATGCAACAATACAATACAGGGACAGGCACATCATCCCATAATGTTTGTGCCGAGTAAAACTGATCTCATCTGCCTGTACATGACCCATATCCCTCTATTCTTTGCACTTCCACGTGCCTATCCAAAAGCCTCTTAAATGCCACTATATATCTGCCTCCACCTCCAGCCCTGAATGGGTTCCAGGCCCCCACTACCCTCTGTGTAAAAGACTTGCTCCACACATCTCCATTAAACTTTCTCCCCCTCACATTATAGCTATGCCCTCTGGTGATGGACATTTTCACCCTGGGAGAAAGGTTCTCCCTATCTATGCCTCTCATACTTTTATAAACCTCTATCAAGTCTCCCCTATGCATGCCTCTGACGTTCCAGAGAAAACAATCCAAGTCTGAACCTCTCGCGGTAGCTGAAACCTCAGTTTAAGAATAAGGGGTAAGCCATTTAGAACGGAGAAGAGGAAACACTTTTTCTCACAGAGGGTGGTGAGTCTGTGGAATTCTCTGCCTCAGAGGGCGGTGGAGGCAGGTTCTCTGGATGCTTTCAAGAGAGAGCTAGATAGGGCTCTTAAAAATAGCCCCAATCAGTACCCCGTTCCTGCCTTCTCCCCATATCCCCTGACTCCGCTATTTTTAAGAGCCCTATCTAGCTCTCTCTTGAAAGCATCCAGAGAACCTGCCTCCACTGCCCTCTGAGGTAGAGAATTCCACAGACTCACCAATTTCACCACACCTCGTCTCCGTTCTAAATGGCTTACTCCTTATTCTTAAACTGTGGCCCCTGGTTCTGGACTCCCCCAACATCGGGAACATGTTTCCTGCCTCTAGCGTGTTCAAGCCCTTAACAATCTTATATGTTTCAATGAGATACCCTCTCATCCTTCTAAACTCCTGAGTGTACAAGCCCAGCTACACCATTCTCTCAGCATATGACAGTCCCGCCATCCCAGGAATTAACCTTGTAAACCTACGCTGCACTCCCTCAATAGCAAGAATGTCCTTCCTCAAATTAGGGGACCAAAACTGCACACAATACTCCAGGTGTGGTCTCACTAGGGCTCTGTACAACTGCAGAAGGACCTCTTTGCTCCTATATTCGATTCCTTTTGTTATAAAGGCCAACATGCCATTCGCTTTCTTCACTGCCTGCTGTACCTGCACGCTTACTTTCATAGACTGATGTACAAGGACCCCCAGATCCCGTTGTACTTCCCCTTTTCCCAACTTGACACCATTTAGATAGTAATCTGCCTTCCTGTTTTTGCTACCAAAGTGGATAACCTCACATTTATCCGCATTAAACTTCATCTGCCATGTATCTCCCCACTCCCCACAACCTGTCCAAATCACCCTGCATTCTCATAGCATCCTCCTCACAGTTCACACTGACCCCAGCTTTGTGTCATCTGCAAATTTGCTAATGTTACTTTGAATCCCTTCATCCAAATCATTGATGTATATAGTAAATAGCTGCGGTCCCAGCACCGAGCCTTGCGGTACCCCACTAGTCAGTGCCTGCCATTCTGAAAGGGACCCATTAATCCCTACTCTTTGTTTCCTGTCTGCCAACCACTTCTCTATCCATGTCAGCACTCTACCCCCAATACCATGTGCCCTAATTTTGCCCACTAATCTCCTCTGTGGGACCTTATCAAATGCTTTCTGAAAGTCCTGGTACACTACATCCACTGGCTCTCCCTTGTCTATTATCCTAGTTACATCTTCACAAAATTCCAGAAGATTAGTCAAGCATGATTTCCCCTTCGTAAATCCATGCTGACTCGGACTGATCCTGTTACTGCTATCCAAATGTTCGGCTATCTCATCTTTTATAATTGACTCCAGCATCTTCCCCACCACCGATGTCAGGCTAACTGGTCTATAATTCCCTGTATTCTCTCTCCCGCCTTTCTTAAAAAGTGGGATAACATTAGCTACCCTCCAATTCACAGGAACTGATCCCGAGTTTATAGAACATTGGAAAATTATCACCAATGCATCCACGATTTCTAGAGCCACTTCCTTTTTGCCTTTGCCTCTATCCCCATGGTTCAGAAAGTAATGCCAGAAAATATTGCCCTCCTTCCAGATGATGTACCTTTATGGCATTATCGATGTCAAAAATCAGACATCAAATAGGAAAGATTAAAAAATAGTATGTTATCTGTGCAAGGGCAATTGGAGGACAGGTAACAGGTTAACAGTCACTAAACACCAATATTACTCGCAAGCAATGCAACAGAATGAAAAATTAAAAGAGACCATCACAAACTTGCACTGGTCCACTGCCAACTGGCCTAGGACAATGAAATAACAGAACACAGCATTTAATATCAACGGGTCATTTTTTTAATCTACAGAATGTTCCGTTCAATCATTTGTGAGGTTTTCAATAAAACCAGTTGGACTGGAAGACCATAAAAAATAATATGGGGAAATCAGTCAGAAAGTCACATCAGATACAAGCAAGGATAATGAATCACACTTAATTAAACCGGAAATTTAATGTAGGGAACTGGTATGGAAGAGATAAGAGTGGAATAATCTTCCTTTATTCTCCTTGTCACCCAATAACTAACTGGGCATATCCAACACATACAGTTTTCAAGCAGGCAATGGCAGTTGCTCAGCACTCGACTCTTCCTCACAAGTTACCTGAGCGCACTTTATACAATTTCCCCCACAGATGTTGCTTAGCACACTGAATTCTTCCAGCACTTTGTTATATAATTCTCTGTTTAGTTCAGTCAGAAGAGAGCACCTCTCATGTCTCGTTGATATATGGAATGACAGGTACAATAACACCATTTAAAAGATGGATGGAATAGGGTGAGTGGGATATGGTTCAAACTTGGGCAAATAGGACAGGCAGAGATGAGAATCTTGCTCAACATGGATGAGTTGGGCCAAAGGGCCTGTTTCTGTGCTGTTTGACTATAACCTTGTCTTTACCTTGTCTTGAAAGTCCCACATAGCTGTCTGAAAAAAGGTTGGGACATTTCTGTTAATAATGATTAGACCTACAAATGTTGAATGAACTGCAAAGTCCCATCCAGCAGAAGAATGGATGTTAATCCTTGCATGTGGCCTGTTGGTCGGAAACTAAAACCAAAACAGTCCTGTCAACATTAAAGAAGTTTGTAATTCAAATCAAGACACATTGAGTTTATTGTCACTTGCACAAGTCTAGTGAGGTACAGGTACAATGAAAATCTTGCAACACCACAGGCACAGACTCAGGCTAACACACAATAACACAAATTACATGAGTTCTGCATAAAACAAGACGTTCGTCCAAATCAGAATGTGAAGAACTGGTCCATGGTAGTGCAAGAGGTTCTATTGTTGAGATAGGATTAGGATTGTGCAGGTTGGTTCAAGAACCTGATAGTTATAGGAAAGTAGGTGTTTCTGAACCTCCACACTGGGGCCAATTTAACCGGAAAGTCAATTAACCTATAAACCTGCATGTCTTTGGAGTGTGGGAGGAAACTGGAGCACCCGGAGAAAACCCATGCGGTCAAAGGTTCAAAGGTTAATTTTGTCACGGTACCAATTAAGGTACAATGGAACTCAAATTACCATAAAACCATACTAAAAAAAAGCAACAAGACACACAACTACATAAAAGTTAACATAAACATCCACCACAGCAGATTCCCTACAATCCTCACTGTGATGGAAGGCAATAAAATCTAAACTTCTTCCTCTTTATTTACCTGCGGTCGGGGCAGTCGAACCGTTCGCAGTCGGGGCGATCGCAGCTCCCGTGTCGGGATGGTCGCAGCTCCTGCAGTTGGAGCTACCGAAGTCGTTCCCTAACCAGTCTCCTGTAGAGGCCGCCAACTCCACAATGTTAGGTCGCAGTGCGGACGGAGATACAATACGGAAAAAAAAAAAATTCGCATCTCTGTCGAGGCAAGAGATTTAAAAAAGTCCCCCCCCCCCGCCACATAAAACAAGCTAAAGAACACTAAAACATAATTTAACACATACTAAAAAACAACAAAGCAGGAAGGGACGAGAGTCTGTTGGTGAGGCTGCCATTGAGGGCACCACCTGGTGGTCAGGTGGTCACAAGGAGAACATACAAACTCCGTATAGACAACATCCGTAGTGAGGATAGATCCCGGGTCTCTGGTGCTGTGAGGCAGCAACTCTCCCGCTGCGCCACCGTGCTGCCCTGAGTTGCAGCAGGAAGCATACCATGCAAATGTCTTCTGGTCTGCCTGCTGTCCATGCATGACCTGTGCACGACCCAGACTCTGGCTGACTAAACTCACAAACTTGGCCTTCTCATTATTATTGTGGAATCCCTCAACAACCTCACTCCTTCCTTTTTGCTGTCATCGTCTGAAGTCCTCCATACTTCTGAGGAATCTGCATTCTCTGAGTTCTGGCCTCTTGATCAGACCCTGAATTCAATTATTTCACCATTGGTGGCTGTGCATTCAGATCCTGATCCTAGATTTCTCTCTCAACATGCTCTTTGAAAGCACCCTCTAATACTGATAGTCCAAAGTAGCTCAAATTGTGTTTGTTAATGCACCTGTCAAGTGACGAAACATTTAGCAATGTTAAAGCTGTTCCATAAACATGTTGTTATACATTTGTTATTCTAACGTGATCATTAATGGAGCATGACTGTTAATTGACAATGTCTAAAATTGCTCACATTTAAATTTTTTATTTTTTCTTAATTTACTGCCCTATTTTAAATATCACAGTTGCTCTGATGTCATATCTTCGTGGCTAATTTATATTGGCAATAAACAATTTCAATTTCTGCTACTGTCTTTGGCATTTAACACTTCTCTTGACTAAAGTCACCATTGAATTCTGACAGGCATCTGTTATGTTGCAAGCAGAGACTAGTCCTGAATGTAAAGGGTGAGTGAGCAGACATAGTGGTGTTGAAATTTGACCTTCGTTGTGTGGGCAAAGTGTTCAGTGCAGTAACATATACACATTGAGCACCACTCCTGAAAATAGATTTCAATTGACTTATGTGACCCAATGTGCATTTTAAAACATTCAGTTCATGTTAGTGATTTTATGTCAGAGTGATATTTCAAGTTTGTTTCTGTTTCATTTTTTTCTCTATTTCTTAAAGGTACAAGATGTACTCGAGGGCAGCACAGTGGTGCAGCTGGTAGAACTGCTGTCTCACAACGCCAGAGATCCAGATTTGACCCTGACCTTGGGAGCTGTCTGTGTGGAGTTTGCACATTCTCCCTGTGACCATGTGGGTTTCCTCCAGGTGCTCCACTTTCCTCCATCATCCCAAAGACTGCAGGTTTGCAGGTTAATTTGCCTCTGTAAATTGCCCCGATGTGTAGGTAATGGATGTGAAAGTGGGATCACATAGAAGTAGTGTGAATGGGTGATCGATAGACAGCGTGGACCTGTTGGGCCAAAGAGACAATTTCAGTGCTGTATTTTTCAATTAATTCAATATGTTTGCCTTGCTGCTGAACAGAATCTAAGATTTCCCCATTTATAAGCAATTAGTTCACCAAATATCTTATCACGTATCATTCCATTCAGGGTTCTTGTCACTGGCAATGGGTTCTGGGAAGTCTATCAGAAGCTAAGAAATAGGTATAATGTTCCCTGATTAATGTAAATGAATAAATTACATTCTAAATGCAGTAGTTCTCATTGGTGTAGATTAAATTAGGAAATAAAGTGCCAGTTGCACTAACATATAATAATAATAAACTTTATTTCGGACTCAAGGTCCAGACAAGGGACAACATTACATAAAAATGCATTGCACATTAAAAAATATCATAAAGTACATACAAAATCTTAGTATATCACTTATAAAAGCATCATAAACTATATATTTAAAAAAACAATACGATACATGAATTAAAATCCGGAATAAAAAGAATGATCAATGTCTTACAACGATACCAGTGTCTCCACAACTGGGATTCGTAGCGTGTAGTGCTAAACCTTATGTTTGACAAGGCCACAATAATTACATTTTTAGTCATTTATCCTGCAGATGAATTTATACATATGATTTCTTAGGATAGCTTCTAAAGTACTGACTCCTGCAGCCACAAACATATTACTAGCACTACACCATCTAGGTTTCCTTAGCAGTGTTCTCATGGCATCATTATATGACACCTTCAGTCTCTACAAACTTGTCTTTCCATAGTTCGACCACAGGTGCGCAGTATAAAGTGGTGTGCAATATGCTCTAAACAGCAACAACTTCACCACATCTGCACACGCACCAAACTTAAGCAAGAGAATATTTGCCTGTAGATACAGCATGCGTCGTTGCCTATAAACACCTCTCATTGTTCCTGCTCCCAAAGTACTCCCCACTCATCAGACGGGTTAAACCCACTGTGAGGACAGTTAATGTCTGGTCAGAGGAGGCGGACTCCACACTTCAGCAGTGTTTTGGAAACACTGACTGGAAGGCGTTTGCAGCCCAGGCCGCCCTTGACTCCCACACGGACATTGACTCCTATACATCCTCTGTTCTGGACTTTATAAACTCCACCATCAACAGTGTCACCTCCCTCAAACGGGTGACCATATTCCCGAATCAGAAGCCATGGATGAACTGCGAGGTCAGGCTACTGCTGAAAGCACGGGACACCGCTTTCAGGTCAGGCGATGCCCGAGCCTACAGTTCATCCAGGGCTAACCTGAAGAAGGGCATAAAGAAGGCCAAGCACTGCCATAAGCTCAGGATTGAGGAGCACTTCAACAACAACTCCTACCCCCGACGCATGTGGCAAGGCATCCAGGCCATCACGGACTTTAGACCCACCAACACCACCCCCACATCCAGAAACACCTCCTTCCTTGAGGAGCTCAACCACTTCTATGGCCGCTTCGATAGGGACAATCGGCAGTTGGCCATCAAGGCGGTGCTCCCTGCCGATCACCAGCCCCTCTCACTCACCCCCTACGACATGTACGTGGCACTGAGTAGGACTAATGCACGTAAGGCTGCTGGCCCTGACGGCATCCCCGGGCGCGTCCTCAGGGCCTGTGCTGCGCAGCTGACAGACGTCTGGACTGACATCTTCAACCTGTCACTTGCCCAAGCAGTTGTGCCCACGTGCCTTAAATCCACCTCCATCGTGCCGGTGCCAAAACACTCAACTGCGGCAAGCCTCAACGACTTCCGCCCAGTTGCACTTACTCCCATCATCGCCAAGTGCTTCGAGAGGCTGGTCCTGGCACACCTCAAAGGCTGCCTACCTCCCACACTGGATCCCTATCAGTTTGCCTACTGCAAGAACAGGAGTACGGAGGATGCCATCTCAACGGCACTTCACTCCGCCCTCTCCCACCTCGACAACAGAGACACTTACGTAAGAATGTTGTTCATCGATTACAGCTCAGCATTCAACACCATCATACCCTCTAAACTGATCACCAAACTCGGTGACCTGGGCATCGACCCCTCCCTCTGCAACTGGATACTGGACTTTCTAACTAACAGACCCCAGTCTGTTAGGTTAGACAAGCACACCTCTTCAACCCTCACCCTGAACACCGGCGTTCCACAGGGCTGTGTGCTGAGCCCCCTCCTCTACTCCCTCTTCACCTACGACTGCACACCTGTACATGGTACTAACACCATCATCAAGTATGCAGATGATACAATGGTGATTGGCCTCATCAGCAACAACGATGAGTCGGCCTATAGGGAGGAGGTCCAGCTCCCAGCAGCATGGTGCGCTGACAACAACCTGGCCCTTAACACCAAGAAGACCAAGGAGCTCATTGTAGACTTCAGGAAGTCTAGGGGCGGCACGCACCCCCCCATCCACATTAATGGGATGGAGGTGGAACTTGTTTCCAGCTTCAGGTTCCTGGGGGTCAACATCTCCGACGACCTCTCTTGGACCAACAATACCTCAACTCTGGTCAAGAAGGCTCACCAGCGTCTCTTCTTCCTGAGGAGACTAAAGAAGGTCCATCTGTCTCCTCAGATTCTGGTGAACTTCTACCGCTGCACCATCGAGAGCATCCTTACCAAGTGCATCACAGTATGGTATGGCAACTGCTCTGTCTCCGACCGGAAAGCACTGCAGAGGGTGGTGAAAATTGCCCAACGCATCACCGGTTCCTCACTCCCCTCCATTGAGTCTGTCCAAAGCAAGCGTTGTCTGCGAAAGGCGCTCAGCATCGCCAAGGACTGCTCTCACCCCAACCACAGACTGTTTACCCTCCTACCATCCGGGAGGCGCTACAGGTCTCTCCGTTGCCGGACCAGCAGGTTCAGGAACAGCTTCTTCCCTGCGGCGGTTACACTACTCAACACTGTACCTCGGTGACTGCCAATCACCCCCCCACCCCCCGGACACTCCTCCCACCAGGATTTATTAGATTTATTTATTTATTGCTCATATTTATGTCGCTCTTCTAGGGAGATGCTAACTGCATTTCGTTGTCTCTGTACTGTACACTGCACAATGACAATAAAGTGGAATCTGATCTGAATCTAAATATCCTCATCATCTGTCATTTGTTCTGTAATAAAATGCCCTATATATATTTTATTTTATTACAGACACTAAGATTATTGTCAGACAAATTTAAAATCAGGACATTTTAGACATTTATCCTCTTTGGTACTACAGATCATAACGGCACTCTTACAAGCATTATATTTAATATCATGTTCTACACCATACATAGAACATATAGTAAGGAGCTGCTGTAGACCAGTGCTAGATGGACTAAAGACCACAAGATCATCTGCATACATAATATGGTTCACTAAAATATTACCAATCATGCACCCAGTATTACAGGCTTTCAATTGTTTGGACAGATCATCAATATAAAGATTAAAAAGGACTGGGGACAAAATTCCCCCTTGTCTAACACCATTGCTAACCCCAAATGGGGCTGAGACCCTATTGCCCCATTTTATTTGCATAGTCTGGTGGGCATACCAGTAGGCCAGAATTCTCACAATGTATTTAGGCACCCCTCTTTGACTCATTTTAACAAACAGCTTTCTGTGATTAACACGGTCAAAGGCTTTGGAAGCATCAATAAAGCACATACGGATTGAAGAGTTTTTGCCTCTATATTTGTTTACAATCTCATTTAGGGCATATATGCATAAGTCAGTGCCATGTTTAGCTTTAAACCCAAACTGGTTATCTGTGGAGTTAACAAACTTATTTACTCTATCCAGCAGAACTCTTTCTAAAACTTTTGACAATATTCTGGCTAAAGCTATGGGCCTGTAATTATTTAGGCTACCTACTTTACCAGCTTTATCCTTAATGACCTGCACCAACAGAACAGACAACATTGAGTGGTAACAAGCCATGAATCATAAAGCCAGTAAAACAAATAGCAAGGAGAGGGGCTATCCTCATACTCGCATACTTAAGATGTTCAGCAGAAATATGATCCAAGCCACTTGCTTTGCTGTTGGACAGCTTGTTCATGGCATGACACACATCATATGACATAGATACATAGAAAATAGGTGCAGGAGTAGGCCATTCGGCCCTTCGAGCCTGCACCGCCATTCAATATGATCATGGCTGATCATCCAACTCAGTATCCTGGACCTGCCTTCTCTCCATACCCCCTGATCCCTTTAGCCACAAGGGCCACATCTAACTCCCTCTTAAATATAGCCAATGAACTGGCCTCAACTACCCTCTGTGGCAGAGAGTTCCAGAGATTCACCACTCTCTGTGTGAAAAAGTTTTTTCTCATCTCGGTCTTACAGGATTTCCCCCTTATCCTTAAGCTGTGACCCCTTGTCCTGGACTTCCCCAACATCGGGAACAATCTTCCTGCATCTAGCCTGTCCAACCCCATAAGAATTTTGTACGTTTCTATAAGATCCCCTCTCAATCTCCTAAATTCTAGCGAGTATAAGCCAAGTCTATCCAGTCTTTCTTCATATGAAAGACCTGACATCCCAGGAATCAGTCTGGTGAACCTTCTCTGCACTCCCTCTATGGCTATAATGTCCTTCCTCAGATTTAGAGACCAAAACTGTACGCAATACTCCAGGTGTGGTCTCACCAAGACCCTGTACAACTGCAGTAGAACCTCCCTGCTCCTATACTCAAATCCTTTTGCCATGAAAGCTAACATACCATTCGCTTTCTTCACTGCCTGCTGCATACATTGCAACATAATCACCATTGAGTCATTACTCTCAATATTGTCCACCCTATACAAGTCACCTTGGGCACATATAACCATATAACAATTACAGCACGGAAACAGGCCATCTCGGCCGTTTTAGTCCGTGCCAAACACTTATTATCACCTAGTTCCATCTACCTGCACTCAGACCATAACCCTCCATTCCTTTCCCGTCCATGTACCTATCCAATTTATTTTTAAATGATAAAATCGAACCTGCCTCCACCACTTCCACTGGAAGCTTATTCCACACAGCTACCACTCTCTGAGTAAAGAAGTTCCCCCTCATGTTACCCCTAAAATTCTGTCCCTTAATTCTGACACAGTTGAATAAAGTACTATAATGTTGTCGCCATAAGGCCGCGATATTAGCTGTTCCGGAGATTCCATCTACAGTGCATGGTACAGATGTTTTACCATGGTACAGATGTTTTGCAACTGTTAAGAACTCTCACTTCTTTCCAAAAATCAGTATCATTGTTAATTAGCAGCTTCTGAGCCATGGAATCAGCCCTCATAGCTTGCTCATTTTTACAGACGAAGCGAATAGCATACTTATACCTTGCATCAGTGAGCTTCTTGTACTCAAACACAGGCCCCTGTCTGGGTTTACCTGCCATAGCCCATGATTCAGCTACAAACTTATTCCAGCCAGGCCTGATGTTATGTATCTTATTTTTATGCTTGCAGTAGGGCTTACTGCCTACATATTGTAAAGGATTGATATCGAGACATCGTTACTTTACTATCTTTATTCATACTGGACATTATACATTGCACTAGCTGTACGTGGTCTGTCACAGGAACTAGAGGGCGATCTGTGGGTGTGGAGGTTGTAGTTATACTTGTGATATGGGGAGTGGTTAGTGGGTGTGAGGTCACTATGTTAAAGGCACATGCATATCTCATCTACACATATAGAGCGCTTACTATATAATTATACATGGAGCAGATATCTCTCCTATGCTTCATATCCTAACAATTAACATTACTACACCTTATTGCATCTTTAGGTAGATGAATATTGCTTAAGGATTTATCTGTATGGGCATAATAGGCTAGGATGTCTTCCTTTGTGAGCGTTGACCAGTCCAGTTTTTCTGTGTTAAAGCTATTTCTATCTCTGGATACCACAGGTATGTGTTCAACATTTATTGTCATAGCAACAGGTATATGATCAGTCATTCCTGCCACATACAAAATGCTCATACACCCCAATGGGGCGTGTGCATCAGCTGTACTAATACAGTGGTCCAGCCATGACGTAGTGTGCCAGACGTCACTAATATAAGTATAACCATCTGTAGGTAAAAGCACTTTGCTTGACAATATTAAATTATTATCTTGACAGAACTGAGCCATATGATTGGCAAATGAGTTGCTGTCTGAGATATCTGCATTCATATCCCCAATGACATATACACTACAATAATTATTGTTTTGAATAAAAGAATAGATGAAAGTGAGCTTATTTAAATATTCATCCTCATTCTGATGGCATTCATAGGGTGTATATACATTCAGGATAACAAATTCCTTGTTGTTGTGAGCAAAGTGTATGGCAATGCACCAGTCAGCATCAAGCCGAACCACATTTATTGATGAGTCAAGCTTCTTGTTCCATAGAATAGCCACACCCCCTGGTATCCTACCTCTGACTATTCCCATGCCAAGGTCAGTTGTAGACTCCCCAACCCCATTACAGTTGTCATTGAGAGAATTGAGTTTGTCCCAAGTCTTGCTTCGCTAAGAATACATAATATGTCACAGTTCTCCAGAAGGTTGTCAACAACTGAGCGGCGAGCTTTATCCCCTGCGCTCTGGCCCAATGCAGGCCATGACAGTTGTACGATAGTACCCGGATGTTCATTTAGCGATAGTAATGAGTGCCCCTTAGACAACATAGACACATTTTCTCTTTGAATTGTGTAGAAGCACAACTACAAAAGATTTAAGAGAGTTGGATACTTACATTAAACAGTAACAACGAGACGCATCACATTATCCAGCCAGAAATGGGTTATTCCCCCATCAGTCACCTGCTGTGAGACTGGAATGATTTTTCCAAAAATAGTTTAAATTGTATGACCATGCTTCACGAATTATGTCTTGCTGTCATGAAACTGAAAACACAATACACTGTATATCCTGGATTCGGCAACAAATACAAACTGCTGGAGGAACTCAATGGGTCAGGCAGCATCTGTCGAGTCAACGTTTCAAGACAAGACCATCCTTCTGGACTGAGGAGAAGTCTCAATCTGAAATGTTGGCTTTCCATCTCGTTACACATATGCTGGCTGACTTGCTGAGTTCTATCAGCAATTTGTTTTTGCTTGTAATGAATATGCTCTGCAGCAGATGACTGTCGGTACCTGTAATCCGGCTTGGGTCCAAACTGAGATGTCTGGAACCGGAGTTGGAATCCCCGAGGTGGAAGATGGAGGTGCAGGCAAGCACTGAGAAAGAGCGGCAGATCGACTACTATCAGGTTTCCTTCTCACCAGAGATGCTGCCTGCCCCGCTGAGTTATTCCAGCATTTTGTGTCTATCTTTGGTTTAAACCAGCATCTGCAGTTCCTTCCTACACATATGTCCCGTTTGTTTTTTTAAACACTTCCTCTTATAGAGTCATACAGCATGGAAACAGGGCCTTTGGTCCAATTTGCCCATGCCAACCAAGATGCCTCACCTACACTAGTCCCACCTGCCCAAATTAGGCCTACATCCCTCTAAACCTTTCTTATCCATGTACTTGTCCAAATGTATTTTAAATGTTGTATAGAACCTGTCTCAACTACGCACTCTGGCAGCTTGTTCCATAGGCCCACCTATGTGTGTGAAAAAGTTGACCCTCAGGTTCCTATTAAATATTTCCCCTCTCACCTTAAACCTAAGTCCCCTTGTTCATTATTCCCTTACTCTAGGTAAAAGACTGCGTATTTATCCGATCTATTCACCTCATGACATTATGCACCTTCATAGGATTCTGCCAGCTAATTGACAGAAATGATTGTAATATCTTGAGAACACATTAAAACACTGTATGCATACATCAAAACGGTATTAGTCAGTAAGCAAGAAATGACATTTACTTGTGTGCTTATTGATTCTTCACACTCCAGCTTTGTCCTGTCAACTACATGGGTCTCCTGCCCAGCTGGACTATACCATGTTCACACAGTCTGCAGAGCACAGTATTGCCATGCATATTTAATCTTTGCAACTCTAGTGTTAATATTTACTCTCTATAAAGTATTCTCGAGCTATAGAATTGGCTTTCCCGAATAAAATTTGTTGAGTTTAGTTTAGAGATTCAGTGCGGAAACAGGTCCTTCGGCACAACGATTCTGAGCCGATCAGCGATCCCCTTACACTAGCACTATCCGACACACTGGGGATAATTTTACAATGTTTTTTTACTGGTCAATTAACCGACACACCTGTATGTCGTATGTCTTTGAAGTGTGGGAAGAAGGTGCAAACTCCATACAGATAGCACCCGTAGTCAGGATCAAATCCGGGTATCGGGCGTTGTAAGGCAGCAACTCTATCGCTCTCTCCTTCCTCTCTGTGCTCTCTCCTTCCTCTCTGCCACCTCATTCCCATTCTCTCCTTCGTTCTCCTTCTCCCTCTCCCCTATTTTCATTTCAGTACTGAGCGGGATTTGAACTTGCCTTCTCCAGGTTACCGGTTACCTACCCAGTTCGCTACTGCTATGCCACCCTGCATTTGTTGAGCGATGCAAATAGAAAAAGTTTCTTTGACATAGATATAACATAGAGAAGCACAGTGGCGCAGCTGGTTTCTGCTGCCTCACAACATCAGAGACTCGGGTTTGACCTAACCTTAGGTGGGTGGAGCTTGCACGTTCTCCCTCTGACTGCATGGGTTTCCACCAGGTGTTCCCGTTTCCTCCTGCATTAAATATGAGGCTTTGTAGGTTCATTGGCCTCGGTAAATTACCTGTAGGGAGTGGATGAGAAAATGGGATAACAAGGAATTAGTGTGAACAGGTAATCGTTGGTCAGCATGGGCTCAATGGGCTGAAGGGCATGTTTCCATGATGTATCTCTAAACTAAACTAGAGCGGGACAGCACAGGTACAGAGTACACAATGACCATGACGAGCACAATGCAAAGTCACAAAATGGAATTTGTGGAATTCTCTGCCACAGAACGCAGTGGAGGCCAATTCACTGGATGTTTTCAAGAGAGAGAGTTAGATTTAACTCTTAGCGCTAAGGGAATCAAGGGATATAGGGAAAAGGCCAGAACGGGGTACTGATCAGCCATGATCATATTGAATGGCGGTGCTGGCTCAAGGGGCCGAATGGCCTACTACTGCTCCTATTTTCTATCTTTCTGTTTCTACGTGATCCAAGTCAAACTAATCATCTTGGCCTGGACATGATCCATACCCCCCACATTTCTTGCAGATCCATGTGCTGAAAATATGTTGGATATTTTCATTTCTTCCTTAAATTCCCAGTTTCTAATCTTCTTTTGATCTTTTCATTTGCTTATTTCAATTAGGTTGGCTTGGAAGGAGAAGATATCACACTCATATGTTGTATAAATCTGGGATTGATCTCAGTTTGAAGTCAACACATGATTAATTCTCAAAATACCATTGGCCTTTCATGGACAGTTGTCCTGTGTGCTGGAAAATTACTTGGTGAATTTCTTCAATGGGGAGCTGGGCCCATTTTTAGTTTTACCTCATCTTGTAATAAAGGTAGCATTCTGGATTATTTCAGAAATAAAATTTAAAAATGTTGGAAATACTCAGCAGATCAGGCAGCATCTGTGAAGAGAGAAACAGTGAATCTTGCAGATGGATGATCTTTCATCACGTGATTGCCTTAGATTATTTTCAATTGCCTGAAGGTCTGAAGAAATTCACAGAGATTCTTCCCACCTTTCTCGCCCAAAAAAGGTGGAGTCTTCCAATGCTTTCTGCCTCTCCCAGGTCATCAAATTGTTTGGTAAAAAGTGAGAATCCCACTGATACACAAATCATATTTGTATGGGCAGGCCAATTGGCTAAGTGTCCCGACATAGACACCAGGACTTGCTGGAAACATGAGCAAAACCACAAAGTGCTGGAGTAACTCAGTGGGTCTGGCAGCATCTCTGCAGAACATGAATAGGCAACATTTCGGGTCGGGAATCTTCTTCAGACCCAAGAAGGGTCCCAACCCGAAATATTGAATATGCATATTCTCCAGAAATGCTGCCTGTCTCGCTGAGTTACTCCAGTACTTTGTGTTGCTTGCCCAAGTATCTTGATCATCTCTGATCATAACCACGCTGGTAGGCTTAGTCATCATTAGCCATCTTAGGGCTAATGAGTTAATATGCTGGAGCCCAATTAATAAAAGAATATGTAAATGCTCTGCAGCTATGACAGTATTTTCAAGGGCACTTTACAGGATTACTTGCTGCTTTACGAGGAAATTAATTTGTACTGATATCTGCAATGCACAGACTTAGCCTCAGATGACATTTTGCTCCCTTTCAGAATCCGTGGATAGCTGCAATCCAAGCATTTCTATTTGCACCGCAGGCCACATTGTGATTGAATTTCTTGCAGACAGAACTTCATTCCTAAACTGCTGGAAATGATCTCTGAGAATGCTTAAACTCTGATTGAAATATTCCATGACACAAATATGAGTTAGTATTGACTGACAATGAGCAACAAGCTGTAATCTTGCCTTTCCAGCTGTGCATTCTCCAGTTGCAGTTTCAGACGAATGATGTGTGTAATGCAGATTGGTGTCTTGATAGTTGCATCCTAGTTTAGTTGTTTAGTTTTGAGATACAGGCCCTTCGGCCCACCTTGTCCGCACCAACCAGTGATCCCCGCATATTAACACTATCCTACACACACGAGGGACAATTCTTACATTTACCACGCCAATTAACCTACATACCTGTACTTCTTTGGAGTGTGGGAGGAAACCGAAGATCTCGTAGAAAACCCACACAGGTCACAGGGTGAATGTACAAACTATGCACAGAGGGCACCTGTAGTCGTGATTGAACCTGGGTCTCCGGCGCTGCATTCGCTGAGGCAGCAACTCTACCGCTGTGCCACCGTGCCACCCTGTTGCATTGATATTTTCCCAGCCCATAACCACTGACTGTGATATGCCAAGGAGATGATGCATTTGATCTCATCTCCTGCAGCAGCAAGGGATTACCAAGTGGAGAGGGGGCAGTGCAGGAATGTTCCTGAGTTCTCCTTGGAAAGCTGTAAAGTTCCTACTGTCTCATGGTAATCCTCCTTGTATTTGGAATGGAAAGAAGGCATTCAGAATGGTACTGAGGATCCAGTAACCCTTCCCTGGGACTGCACAGGAGCCCAATGTCATACGTGGAGCGGCCACAACACCTCTCAGTCTGCTTGCCTGCCCCCTGAAGCATCTTCTGTCCTTCTGTAGTAAACTTTAGGGAACCCACATTACACCTCATTGACCCACAGGTCGAGTGGAAGCACTGAAGCACAACTTCAAATTCCTCAGAATTAATGTCACCAACAACCTCTCCGGGACCACCTATACTGAAGCAATGACCAAGACGTGTGCGGACGCGGCGCTGACAGACAAGAGGCCGAAGCAAAGAAGCCGAAGCCAAAGAACCGAATAGAAATGAGGCCGAAACGCCAATGAACCGAAAGAGTCCGAAGACGAAACGCCTACTAACCGAAAGGATGGGACGCCTAAATGCGAACTAACCGAAAGGGCTGGACGTCTAAACGCCAACGAACCGAAAGGTTGCGTCGCCTAAAAGCAAACTTACTGAATGGCCGCTCAGTCGAAACGCCACCTACCTGAAAGGCGGCGTCGCCTACAGGCCAAAGGACCGACTGCCGCTCAACAGAAAAGTCCAATAACGGACTTGACGTTGCCAGGGGGCGGGACTCGTCAGCGATTGGTCCAGACCCCCGCATCCATCATATCACTGTGAAGGCATGAACATTGTCCCAAACCTCCGCTCCACCCGACCCGCAGCCCGCGGAGGGTGGCCGTGGGAGAGTAGGGGCTGTCCCGAGGGATGCACACCTTCGGCCACTTTCAACTTGGTGCTTGGGTTCAGATTGCCCAGGCACCTATGGCTTGTGTGGGAAAATGAACCCCATGCTCCCGTCTCCCCCTTCTCTCTCCCCTCTTCTCTCTCTCTCCTCCTCTCTGGGGAGAGAAGGGGGAGAGAGAGGAGGGAGAGAGAAAAGAGGGGGAGAGAGAAAAGAGGGGGAGAGAGAAAAGAGGGGGAGAGAGAAAAGAGGGGGAGAGAGAGGAGAAGGGGGAGAGAGAGGAGAAGGGGGAGAGAGAGGAGAAGGGGGAGAGAGAGGAGAAGGGGGAGAGAGAGGAGAAGGGGGAGAGAAGGGGGAGACGGGAGCATGGGGTTCATTTTCCCACACAAGCCATAGATAACTGGGCAATCTGAATCCAAGCACCAAGATGAAAGCGTCCGAAGGTGTGCATTCCTACTTCCTTAGAAGGCTTAGGAAGTTTGGCATGTCCCCTACAACTCTCACCAATTTCTACAGATGCACCATAGAAAGCATTTCATCCGGATGCATCACAGCTTGGTTTGGGAACAGCTCCATCCAAGACTGTAAGAAATTGCAGTGAATTGTGGACGCAGCCTAGGCCATTACACAAACCAACATCCCCTCTATCGATTCCATTTATACCTCATGCTGCCTCAATGCCAGCAGCATAATCAAGGACGTCGCACCCTGGCTACTCCCTCTCCTATCAGGCAAAAGGTATAGAAGTGTGAAAACGCACACCACCAGATTCGGGGCGTTTCTTCCCAGCTGTTATCAGGCAACTGAATCATCCCACCACAACCACAGAGCAGGGCTGAACTACTATCTGCCCCTTTGATGTCCCTTGGATCATCCTTGAACGGACTTTGCTGGCTTTACCTTGCACTAAATGTTATTCTCTTATCATGTACATATACACTGTAAATGAACTGATTGTAATCATGTTTTGTCTTTCTGGATCAATTTTCCAGAAAAATCACAGTATTAAGATTCATACAAAATTGCTTCTGCCAATGCTTGATGTCTGCCAATGACTGAGATGACTTTGTTCGAAAATTGTTAAGAGTCTTCAGTATTCAAAGCAGAAATATAATTGCAGGGCTTTAATTTTTAATCGTAAGTTAAAAAAAAAAAGGAATTTAAAGATACCATTTGAAAGATATTACAACAGAATCCTCTTATGGGCCTTTTTTTGATATCAAGCTTTTTGCAGAGTTTCTCTGCAGAATTCGCTTTGTTACGCCAGTTACAAACAGTTCTTGGAATAACAATTTTCCTTTCCTGACCTCCATTCTTTGATCAGACTTTATTTTGCACCAAATGTTATGCCCTTTATCATATCGTGGGAACTATAGGCTGGTTAGTCTGACTTCCGTGGTTGGTAAGAGTCCATTATAAAGGAAGAGGTTACAGAGTAATATGAAATTCACGATAAAATAGGCCAAAGTCTTTGAAGAAGTAAATAGCAGGACAAAGGAGTCAGTAGATGTTGTTTACTTACATTTTCAGAAAGCCTTTGATAAGCACCACACGTTAAGCTGTTAAGGAAGATGAGAGCTCAGGGTATCAAAGGGCAGGTACTAGCATGGATAGCAGGTTGGCTGGATGGCAGAAGACAAAGAGTGGCATAAAAGGGGGCTTTTTCTGGTTGGCTGCCAGTGACTAGTGAAGTTTCGCAAGGGTCGGTGCTGGGGCTGCTACTCTTCACGTTGTATATTAGTTATTAACTATTTTCTAAATAGGGAGAGAATCCAGAAATCGGAGGTGTAAAGGGACTTGGGAGTGCTGGTGCAGGATTCCCAAAAGGTTCATCTGCAAGTCGAATCAGTAGTAAAGAAAGCTAACTCAATGCCAGCATTTATTTCAAGAGGGCTTATATACAAAAACAAGGATGTAATGTTGAGATGCTATAATGCGTTGGTAAGGTCGCATTTGGAATATTGTGAGCAATTTTGGGCATCATATCTGAGGAAGGATGTGTTGGTTCTGGAAAGGGTCCAGAGGAGGTTTACAAGAATGATCCCAGGAAGAGTAGGTTAACCAATGATGAGCATTTGTCAGCACTGGGCCTGTACTTGCTGGAGTTTAGAAGAGCGTGGGGGAACCTCATCCTTCTTCTTTCGTGTGGCGTGCACAGCCAAAAGTTGTTGGACAACTTGTTCTATTTGATCTTCCGTTTGTGCATGTCGAGTTGATTGCATTAGTCGAAACAAGGCGGACCACGTGAAGGTTGCAAAATTCTTATGGGGTTGGACAGGCTAGATGCAGGAAGATTGTTTCCGATGTTGGGGAAGTCCAGGACAAGGGGTCACAGCTTAAGGATAAGGGGGAAATCCTTTAAGACCGAGATGAGGAAAAACTTTTTCACAGAGAGTGGTGAATCTCTGGAACTCTCTGCCACAGAGGGTAGTTGAGGCCAGTTCATTGGCTATATTTAAGAGGGAGTTAGATGTGGCCCTTGTGGCTAAAGGGATCAGGGGGTATGGAGAGAAGGCAGGTACGGGATACTGAGTTGGATGATCAGCCATGATCATATTGAATGGCGGTGCAGGCTCGAAGGGCCGAATGGCCTACTCCTGCACCTATTTTCTATGTATCTATGTAATATTCCACCCCAGGGGAACCTCATTGAAACATACAGAATAGTGAAAAGCTTGGATAGAGGATGTTTCCACTAGTGGGAGAGTCTAGGACCAGAGGTCATAGCTTTAGAATTAAAGGATGTTCTTTCAGGAAGGAGATAGTCATAGAGTGATACAGTGTAGAAACAGGCCCTTCGGCCCAACTTGCCCACACCAGCCAACATTGTCCCAGCTACACTAGTCCCACTTGCCTGCGCTTGGTCCATATCCCTCCAAACTTGTCATATCCATGTACCTGTCTAACTGTTTTTTAAACAATGGGATAGTCCCAGCTTCAACTACCTCCTCTAGCAGCTTGTTCCATACACCCACCACCCTTTGTGTGAAAAAGTTATCCCTCGGATTCCTATTAAATCGTTTTCCCTTCACCTTGAACCTATGTCCTCTGGTCCTCGATTCCCCTACTCTGGGCAAAAGATTGTGCATTTACCCGATCGATTCCTCTCATGATCTTATACACCTCTATAAGAACCCCGCTTATCATCCTGCGCTCCATGGATTAGAGACCCAGCCTACTCAACCTCTCCCTATAGATCACACTCTAGTCCTGGCAACATCCTTGTAAATCTTTTCTGAACCCTTTCAAGCTTGACAATATCTTTCCTGTAAACATGGTGCCCAGAACAAAAAACAATATTCTAAATGCGGTCTCACCAATGTCTTATACAACTGCAACATGACCTCCCAACTTCTATACTCAATACTCTGACTGATGAAGGCCAAATTGCCAAAGCCTTTTTGACCACCTTATCTACCTGCGACTCGACCTTCAAGGAGCCATGCACCTGTACTCCCCGATCCCTTGGTTCTACACCATTACCCAGAGGCCTACCATTAACTGTATAGGTCCTGCCCTTCTTCAATGTCCCTAAATGTTACACCTCACACTTCTCTGTATTAAATTTCATCAACCATTCTTCCGCCCACCTGGCCAATCGATCCAGATCCTGCTGCAATCGTTCACAACTATCTTCACTATCTGCAAAACCACCCACTTTTGTATCATCAGCAAACTTGCTCATCTTTCCCTGTATGTTCTCATCCAAATCATTGCTGAGAAATTAATTCTGTCAGAGGGTGGTGAATCTGCGGAATTCTTTGCCACAGAAGGCTGTGGAGGCCGTCAGTGGATATTTTAAAGGCAGAGATACATAGATTCTTGATTTGTACGGGTGTCAGAGGTTATGGGGAGACAGCAGGAGAATGGGCTTAGGAGGGATAGATCAACCATGATTGAATGGCGGAGTAGACTTGATGGCGGTCTGTTACCAGCGACAGTTCAACCCACAGATATATCACCGATACCACCACAGCAACGAACGAACATGTTGACTCCAACCCAGAGGTCATGTGTTCAAGGCATGCTCCAGAGACTCTGATTGAATTTTCCATTGAATTTTATTGTTGAGGTTTGTGTTGTGTGGTGTTCAAGTCTTAACTGTAGCTGGGGTGGAAGATTGCAACCTTCACGTGGTCCGCCCTGTTTCGACAAATGCAATCAACCCGCCGTGCACAATCAAATAAGATCAAATAGAACAAGTTGTCCTACAACTTTAGGCTGTGCACGCCATACACAAGTAGCTGTAGCTATTGGGAAGAAGCTGTTGTTGAACCTGGGGGGTCATTGTTTTACCTTCTTCCTGATGGTAGGAATGAAATGAGAGCATGGTCAGGCTAATGTCAGTCATTTTCAGTTGAATGAAACAATGAATATTTTAGAGAAGGGCCAGAGAATCCAGACCAATATTCATACCTTAAATATCCCTAAGAGATATAATCAAGCCGTTGGCCTTTGTCATTTGTGGTTCAGATTTACATAAATAAATTTCCACCTGACATACCACTGTGAATACATTCAAATGCTTTTCATTGGGTATAAAGCGATTCGGAATGAACTGACGCCATGAAAGACACTATGTAAATACCTTCTTCCATGTGCTTTGCCCATTTGATCTTGCTACAATCCATTAATATATTAGCTTTGTTCAGCAAAGCAATGCATCCATGCTGACATTAGCATGGCAACATTTGAAAGAATTTAAAGTGTTGCCAGCGAGATTCCATCAGTTTATTCAAATCTATAAGCAAATATTCTCATTAAGTGTTTGAATGGAGTTAGCCTGGGCTGCTAATCCATTCCATCATTAATATTTAATTCTGCAGTACCATTCATCCATCACCAACAGCAGCACTCATCATCCACCATGACCCGTTTCCTCTTTGCATTGTTTACCGTAACCGATTATTTAATAGATTCCATAAATCATTCATGGCAACGTAGCTCCTGACATGCATAACGACCAAGGTGAACTACTGTGTGGACAATCACAAAGTACATCATTAAAAAACTAGGTAAAGTTATGTTCCCTCAAACCATGCACATGGTTGCATTCTTTTTCAGCTTCACCTGCAGAGGCATGCCTGAGATCACAAGTTTCTCTTCTGAGTTTGCTTCAGAGGAAAAGTTGTCAGCCACATAATCACAAGTTTTAGTTTAAGAGATACAGCGCGGAAACGGGCCCCTCGGATCACCGAGTCTGCGACGGCCAGCGATCCCTGCACATAACACTTTCTTATCCACACTAGGGACAATTTACATACACCAAGCCAATTTACCTACAAACCTTCTTCTTTCGTGTGGCGTGTAGACTAATGGTCTTGGACAACTTGTTCTATTTGATCTTCCGTTTGTGGACGTCGAGTTGATTGCATTAGTCGAAACAGGGTGGACCACGTGCAGGTTGCAATCTTCCACCCCACCTACAAACCTGTACATCTTTGGAGTGTGGGAGGAACCGAAAATCTCGGAGAAAACCCATGCGGTCACAGGGAGAACGTACAAACTTCATAGACAGCACCCATAGTCGGGATTGAACCCAGGTCTCCTGCGCTGCAAGCACTGTAAGGCAGCAGCTCTACTGCTGCGCCACCACAATAAAGGCGTAGACTATTTTCTAAATGGGGAGAATCCAGAAATCGGAGCTGCAAAGGGACTTGGTGGTGCAGGTGCAGGATTCCCAAAAAGTTAATCTGCAAGTTGAATCGGTAGTAAAGAAAACAAATGTAATCCTAGCATTTATTTCAAGAGGGCTTGTATACAAAAACAGGGATGTAATGCTGAGGTTCTAAGGCACCGACCGGTCAGGCTGCATTTGGAGCAATTGTGGGCACCATATGAGGATGTGCTGGCCCTGGAGAGGTTATGGGGAGAAGGCAGAAGAATGGGGTTAGGAGGGATAGATAGATCAGCTTTGATTGAATGGTGGAGTAGACTCGGGTCGAATGGCCTAATTCTGCTCCTCACTTATGACAAAGGGACAGGGCTTTGGCTCCTCGTCCGGACCACAATCCCTCTAATGCAATCTTGTGCTGCAGGAATACGGGTTGCTGATACGCATTGCACGAATGATCAGTGAATATTTTAAACAACTATCCACTATCTTTCCTTCACATCTGAAAAAGGGTCACCAGAAATGTTGTCTGTCTATTCCCCACACAGATGCAGTTCCTCCAAAGCTGTTTTGTTCATCCATCCTTCATTTAAAGTCAACAAGTAAGCACCCTTGATGCTGTTTTACAATATACATTACTTAAACTTAACCAATAGGCCCAGTAATAATCCCGCAAGTCGAGTAGAAATTCAGTTTTGGTGAAGACTCTGCAGCCGAAACATGAATGGCTTCTCTTTCCACAGCAGTTGCCAGACTAAGTGCTTCTGGCATTTTCTGCTTTGATTTCAGATTTCCAGCATCCGCAGTGTTTTGATTTGCAGTAATTCTGCTGGTCATTAACTACGCCTGCCTTCCCCATATTCACCAGTCTCCTCTCTGACTCTTTCCTCCACCTCTCGCACACTACACCATCAACCCCATCACCACTCATTACCTGCACTCGATTACAGGTGCTGTCTAAACAGAGTTTGTACATTCTCCCTTTCTCCAGGTGCTCTGGTTTCCTCTCACATTCTAAACACACGCAGGTTTGTTTGTTAATTGACGTCTGTAAATTCTCCCCAGTCTGCAGGATAAAACTAGAGTTCAGGTGACTGGGCACCACGGCCTTGGTGGACCGAAAGGCCTGTTTTCACACCATGTCCTCAAATTAAACTGACATTCTTACCTCAAAAAAATCTCCTCAGATGAATTAGTTGAACCAAATACTTTTGCAGATTATTTAGCAGTCTTCTCATTAATGTTTGCTCCTGAATATCAATATTAGCACCGGTGGTGAACCTTCCTCAGTAACATGGTGGTGCAGCAGTAGAGTTGCTGCTTTACAGCGCCAGAGACCTGGGTTCGATCCCGACTACAGTGCTGTCTGTGCGGAGTTTGTACGTTTTGCGTGGGTTTGGTGTATGTATAAAATTGTCCACAGTGCGTGTGGGATAGTGTTAATCTGGGGGGATTGCTGGTCGGTGCGGACAAGGTGGGCCGAAGGGCCTGTTTCCGCACTGTATCTCTAAACTAAATTAAATTCCAGTGATCAACATTGAGGATTTCCAGTATCAGGCAGTGGCCAAAGAAGGTGGAGAGCATTATTTGGCTAACACAATGACACAGGAGTGCCATCTGAGACACAAGAGACTAGATGTGATGTGAATCTTGAGCAAAAAACAAGCAACTGGAGGAACTCAGCGGGCTAGGCAACATCTGTGGCAATGGACATTTGATGTTTTGGGTTAAAACCCCTTTAGACTGTAGGGAACTTTTTATATTCTTCGCACAGATGCTGCCTGACCTGCTATTTCCAAAATAGTATTTTCAATTTTAGTTTTCTAGCATCTGCATTTTTTGTGTTCTACAGAGCTGCTTAATTTATTTGCTCAGAAGATGCAGACATCAATAGTATACCTTAGAAGTTAAATCTGAAGGCAATAGTTTAGTTTAACATCATGGGAATAGACCCTTCCGTCACCGAGACCATTGATCACACACTCACACTAGTTCTATATTATCCAACTTTCACATCAACTCACCACAGTTTATAGCTGCCAATTAACTTACAAACTTGCTCAACTTGGTATATGGGAGGAAACCAGAGCACCTGGAGGAAACCCATGTGGTCACAGGGAGAACATGAAAATGCCACAGGTCACGATTGAACCCGTGTCTCTGGTACCGTGAAGCAGTAGCTCTACCAGATGTGTCACCGTGCCATCAATATAATGATTTTTTTTATTTTTCCCCCTGAACGTTGGTGAGGCCTTTTTGACCACCCTATCTACATGACGCCACTTTCAACGAACTTTGCACCTGTGCTCCTAGATTCCTCGGCTCTACAACATTCCCAGAGCCCTACCGTTCACTCTGCAGGTTCTGCCCATGTTAGTGCTCCCAAAATGCAGCACCTCACATTTCTCTGCATTAAATTCCATCAACCATTCCTCAGCCCACCTGCCCAATCGATCAAGATCCTGCTACAATTTGTGACAACCACCATCACTATCTACAATACCACCCATTTTTGTGTCATATGCAAACTTGACCTATTCTTAAGCAGTTCAGTGGTGGATGGGTCTTTCATGGCTAAAGCTCAAGTTTGGATGAGATGCTGGTAAGATTTGAACCCTGCCCCCTAACCACACACCAATGAAGGACACAATTGTGCTGTAAATGGGATAACAGTGTACAGAAAAATGAAGCATCCCAAGTCCACTTGGAAATCTTGGAGATATAAGGAACTGCAGATGCTAGATTCTTGAGCAAAACACAAAATGCAGAGGAACTTCGTGGACCAGGCACCATCTCGGGAGGGAATGAACAGGCAATATTTTAGGTTGACACCCTAATCCAGTCTTAAATAGCTTGGTTGTTAGTGCAATAATACACCAATTTATGTTACAATATATGCCAATTTTGATTTATAACTGGAATGTACAGAGATCTTGTATTTTACTCCCATTTAAATGAATGTGCTCCTTTACATCCTGATTTATCCACATACTGATGAGGGCAAAGGTTCATTTCAGATACCTGTAAAATGAGTTTGGCTGTTGAAACATTTGCTGGTGATCAATAATCATCATGTGAAAGCAGTACAAAACTTGCCTTAATTTACATCATAGAAAAAAACTAATGGAATATAAATATTCCACTTTGCCAGCTGTATTTGAAGCTGAGCTAAAGACAGCACAGTGTTAACACTCAACAAAACTGAAATGTTAAATTCTCATTCCAAAGCAATACTTTCAACTAAACAATTTAAATTCAAATTGCCTTTCAAGGGACAACATCAAGCAGTACAATACGTTAAGATTTGATAGACATAGGCAAGATTATTCGTGGGCTGAAATAGGTTAGTGATAATTTTTTTCCATTAGCAAGCGTTTCAAATACCAGTGGGCACAGATGTGAACAGCAAGAAATATAGGGAATACAAGAAGGGATAAATATTTTTAAAGAACATCAAGAGTGCAACTCTGGTCCAAAACAGTGCCTGCCAATGTGATGGAAAAGATCAGGATAAATTGGATACGTTTTCCAGAAATAAGTTTTCTGGGAAAGAAATTGGGAACAATTTGAATGAGTTTGCCCTGCAGACAGTGGGAATAGACTTGATGGCTGAATGGCTTCCTTCTGTACAACAATGATTTATGGCTTAAATATTTAAATCCATCACCAATGGGTGTTTTAAGCAGCTGTTACTGCAGTCATTAGCAATAATGAAAAATTAAATAGGATCACTGACCTGCATCAGTGGAATGATTACTAGCTTATCACACAAAATAATCTACCCAGAGGTTAAAAGCAGAGTTTCCAGGAAATAGTAGCTTTATTCACAATTAAATCCTTTAAAACCAAATTTGTAGTTGATTCTGATCAAGCAAATAGATAGATGGTCCTTAATAAGCAAGAACCTTTCCTTCAAATCCCATTATTATTAAACACTGCATAATTTATTTAAATGCCCTTTTCTGGCAATTAGTTCTATTTCACAGCGAGCACAAAATTTTACCATGGAAAAAATGTTATGTAAAGAATCGGATCATTGTGTAATGAACAGAATTTGATAAGGAAACTCAAGGTAAAGGAATCATTAGGAGGTAGTGACCATAATATGATAAGTTTTAATGTACAATATGAGGGGAGAAGTTAAAATCGGAAGCATCAGTATTGCAGTTGAGCAAAGGGGACTATGGAGGCATGAGGAAGGAGCTGGCCAAAGTTGACTGGAAAGGGACCCTAGCAGGGATGACAGTGGAACAGCAATGGCAGGTATTTCTGGGAATAATACAGAAGATGCAGGATCATTTCATTCCAGAGGAAGAAAAATTCTAAGGGGAGTAAGAGGCGACCGTGGCTACAAGTGAAGTCAAGGACAGTTATAAAATGAAAAGAGAAGACGTAAAACATAGCAAAGATGAGCGGGAAACTAGAGGATTGGGAAACTTTTAAAGATCAACAGAAAGTAACTAAAAAGGCAATATGGGGAGAAATGATGAAGTGCAAAGGTATATGAAGAAGGATAGTAAAAGCTTCTTTAGGTACGTGAAGAGGAAAAAAGGGAAGAGATTGAACTTTTTTTTCCACCTTCCATCAGTGAGGAATGTGGAGGAGTCACTGTGGTGGATGTTTATGTTAAAATGTATTTTGTGTGTTCTGTTACTTTTTATTGGTAAATGAAATTCCTCGTATGTTGCAAAACATATTTGGCTAATAAAGATGATTATGATCCCAACTACAGGTGCTGAAGGGTCTGTTTCCACGCTGTATCTCTAAACTATAATAAAATGCCTTCTGAAATGCTCAGGACAGCCACGGTGGTCTGAATCTATTGACAGTTTTGAAACATTCACCAATATCCTCACATTCTTTCAAGTCTCTTCATAATGACTGCACTTTTGCCCAGATCATCAAACTCAGGGGCATGTACTGATGATTCTGATCTAACTACACAGTTAATCCACTTTGCTGACAGTTAACTCTGCCCTTAATATCACTAAATATATTTCCAGTGGTACCATTCTGGGTAGGAATCTTTGTTGTGCCCGTATAACTCAGGCTTGTTGATGCTGCAGGATTTAACGCGCAGCAAACACTCAACTTTTGCTTCAAAACAATTACTCTCAGCTTAATATTAATGCTTAGAGCTTGTCATGATTTCTTTGCACAGGAGCAATCCTCATACGTACTGGAGCTTTTTAAATGCCAGTATGCACAAAATTATTTCTGATGTGTTCCAAATACAAATGGAACACTGCGATCTCAATCCATGTGGTATGGGAGGGAGTAAACCATTCATAGACAGAGATTGGCATTCTTTACATTATAGTAAAAAAACTTAGCATAGAAAAGGTAAAGAGACAATGGTCCCCCCCCCCCCCCCCCGTCCCCGTCCCCCCCGAGGGTGGAAATATCAAAAGCTACAGGGCAGGGATTTAAAGTGAGAGGGCAAAAGTTTCAAGGAGCTGTGCAGGTTTTTAAAAAAATATAATGGTTGCTGCCTGGAATGAGGTGTCAGGGGTAGAGGTGGAGGCAGATACAATAGTAGCATTTCAGAAGCTTTTGGATAGTCACATTAATGTGCAAGGAATGGGGGGATATGAATCATGTGTAGGCAAAAGTGATTAGTATAATTTGGCATCATGTTTGGCTCATATCATGGGCCGAAGGACCTGTGTTCCTATGTGTACTGTTCCATGTTTTATGCATTAATTATTGCTTAGAACAAAAAGTATCAATTAAGGAAGAGCCGTAGGAAGCAACAGACAGGAGGTAGAATAAAAATTGGCACTTCAGAACAAGAGACAAAAAGGTTTCAGCAAGATAGATGTGTTTCTGGAATGCGAGAATAAATCCCACCAATCTAATTATACAAAGAAATCCCCAAAAGTTAAAATAAAAGTCAACTAATGGTAAACCTCTTGTTGCAATAAATTACTTGTTCTGATAACTATCGGATACCTACGTGGAGTATGATTTGAAAAGTATTTAATTTTTAATTCCATAAAATAAGGTTTTCTGAACATATTGCTGCAATATTCTACAAATGTAATCAACATCAGTAGATCAAAAAGGTATTGCCTACAAGATAAATATATATTTCTTGAATGCATGAGACATTAATCATTTAATTTCAGCCAGCGCTGCTGCTCTTCGCTCTGTGTTCTGAAACAAAGCTCGGATCAAATTCTTTGCCTCAATTGGAGAAAATTCTGCTGCAAATGGTCCTTTCCCATCGGTCCACCTAAACTCAAGATTAAAGAGAGTTAAAACATTTATGAACTTCAAATGTGCTACAAGCTTAAAATGTCATCAAATTGGCTTTAAATGTAATTGCAGTTGCTGTATTTTTAACCTGGATGCCAGATAATTGAAAGTTAAAATAAAGTTCTGTTACAACCTGGCATATCAATATTTCAAAGATAGACACAAAAAGCTGGAGTAAGTCAGCGAAACTGGTAGCATCTCTGGAGAGATGGAATGGGGACCCGAAGTCACCCATTCCTTCTCTCCAAAGATGTTGCCTGTCTCGCTGAGGTACTCCAGCTTTTTGTGCCTATCTTCAGTTTAAACCATCATCTGCAGTTCCTTCTCACACATATCAATATTTCATCAGTTACAAAATATTAAACCAAGATCCCATCTAACTTTCACATACAGAAGCCAAAATCCCCACGGCAATGTTAAGGACATGAGCCCAATTCTTCATGAACCTTGCCTGGTGTCAATATTAATATCCAAGAGGACCAATGTCATACTTGAGCCTTTGTCCAACAACCTTCCTATCAAAAATGCCCTTCACCTGTATCCACTTATTACCATACACACACACACACAAAGCAGGGTCCCAACCCAAAACATCACCCATCCATGTTCTCAAGAGATGCTGCCTGTGTATTTTTTATTAATGCTGCCAAGGAGAAAATGACCAATTGCTAATTTGGCAAATTCAACTAATCTAAAGAACCAACTTTTATTTAGGAGTTCGGGAAGAATAATCTCAGGAGAATATTGATTTAATGAGACTCAACAAATCTAATTCCATATCCTTTACTAAAAGAATGATTTGATTTTATCCTGTAGCCTGCTTGTAGTCGAGGATCATACCTGTCCACCAGCTCCTGCAGATTAGCCTGAAGAACTATCATCAGCTCTTTGAATTTCAGCCACTTTGGCACATAAATTGGTATCTCTTCCTGAAATTTTTTGTTTCTTGCTTTCTTCAAGTAATGTTGAAAAATTCCAGGCCCCTCTTCAAGTATTGTTCTACATAATGCATAAAGGCCATCAGCACTTTCTGAGGTGATGTCCTACAAGACACAAGGGACAGACTATTAAGAAAAGCAGTCAATAGAAAACTAATTGTAGAAAATCGGTGTTCACATAACATTCAGATCAAAATCTCTTTACGAGTACGATATTATTTTTGCAATCATAAAACACCAATTTGTCAAGACCATGATTTGTATCTATTCTAAAGGCACACAAAGTGACATGTCCACACTAAGGTTGCACAAAACGTGGTGAATTTAAATTCTATACGATTTAAATTCCAACCGCAAAGAGTGGGTTGCCCTGAACAGGCTCCGTACAGTGGTCGGCTGGTTCAACGCCAACATGCATTGCTGGGGGCTGCGTTCATCAGCGCAGCATGTCATTTTCGACTGCGCTGTCCTCCGACTGGGTAGACCTCACGGCCCTCGACAATAGCACATTGAACTGGCTACAGCACCTAGAGGGAATTACATAATTTCTGCTGCCTCAAACGCAAGACATCAATCTGGAATTTAAATACCAGTAAGAACAATGATAAGCACTGAAGTATTAGAATTGGAAACGACCATCTAGTTTGTTTATGTCCTTCATGGAAGGAAATCTGCCTTGCTGTCCCAATTTGGCCTTGAGTAACTCAACCAACCAACATGATAATTCTTAATGAAAATTAGAGAGGCAATAAATGCCACTATTCCAGCAACATCCAGTCTTTGATTGGTATTACAAAAAACTCTCCCCATTTCATTTTCCATTACCTCCAGCATTGTGATTTTGTTCACAATATCTGTAATTGCTGTATTAAGCAAAGTTCCCAAAGCTTTGCAATATATGTGAACTGGAAGTACATCTTGCCAAACTTTGCCCAGCCGCTTCAACTGATGGATCACCTGTCCGAACAAAAAACAAATTCTGTTAATGGTTAGAATAGAACAATCCCAATCAATACAATACAATACAATACAGTTTTATTCTTCACATTGCACATAAAGTGCAAGTGAAATGAATTTGCCAGCAGCGGTACAATAATAAAGAACACACAATACACAATAAAAAATTTAACACAAACATCCACCACAGCATTCATCACTGTGGTGGAAGGCACAAAATTTGGCCAGTCCTCCTCCATTTCCCCCCGTGGTCGGGACCTCAACCTCCGCAGCCGTCGCTGCGGGCGTCCAGAAGTTCAGATATGGTAAAAAGTCCAGAGTCGGCTCTTCCCTACCGGAGATCGTGGCTTTAGGTTGGTGTAGGACGCAGGCCGGCGGTCGAAGATTTAAAGTCCCTGCCGCGCCGCAGCCAGAAGTACCGCAGACCGCAGGGCCGGCGGTCGAAGCTCCCCTCAAGGGGTGATGGTAAGTCCCCGCCGGGCCCGCAGTAGAACCAATTATCAGGTTATATTAATGGAACAGTGTTAATAATGACATCACAATAGCATCTAATTAACAAAAACTGCCAGTTTCATGTGGGGGAGGCGGAAGGGAGAGGCACAGGTGGAGGGAGAGGGAGAGGCAGAGGGAGAGGGAGAGAGGCAGAGGCAGAGGCAGAGGGAGAGGCAGAGGGAGAGGCAGAGGGAGAGGGCAGAGGAGAGGCGGGCGGGGGGGCAGAGGGAGCGGCGGGGGCAGAGGAGAGGCGGGGGGCAGAGGGAGAGGCGGGGGGCAGAGGGAGAGGCGGGGGGCAGAGGAGAGGCGGGGGGCAGAGGGAGAGGCGGGGGGCAGAGGGAGAGGCGGGGGGCAGAGGGAGAGGCGGGGGGCAGAGGGAGAGGCGGGGGGCAGAGGGAGAGGCGGGGGGCAGAGGGAGAGGCGGGGGGGCAGAGGGAGAGGCGGGGGGGCAGAGGGAGAGGCGGGGGGCAGAGGGAGAGGCGGGGGGCAGAGGGAGAGGCGGGGGGCAGAGGGAGAGGCGGGGGGCAGAGGGAGAGGCGGGGGGCAGAGGGAGAGGCGGGGGGCAGAGGGAGAGGCGGGGGGCAGAGGGAGAGGCGGGGGGCAGAGGGAGAGGCGGGGGGCAGAGGGAGAGGCGGGGGGCAGAGGGAGAGGCGGGGGGCAGAGGGAGAGGCGGGGGGCAGAGGGAGAGGCGGGGGGCAGAGGGAGAGGCGGGGGGGCAGAGGGAGAGGCGGGGGGCAGAGGGAGAGGCGGGGGGCAGAGGGAGAGGGCGGGGGGCAGAGGGAGAGGCGGGGGGCGAGGAGGCGGGGAGAGGGGGAGGGGGGGGCAGGGCAGAGGAGAGAGGCGGGGGGCACAGAGGGAGAGGCGGGGGGGCAGAGGGAGAGGCGAGGGGGGGGGGCAGAGGGAGAGGCGGGGGGCAGAGGGAGAGGCGGGGGGGGCAGAGGGGAGAGGCGGGGGGCAGAGGGAGAGGCGGGCGGGCCAGAGCGGAAG
>CM075988.1:27299037-27326537 GCA_038087875.1 Malacoraja senta
CTCACCAGCGGCGGCTGTGACGGCGGCCGTCCTGATCACGACGCTGTAGCGGTGGCTGTGCCTGCGGCCGGGCCGCACACGTGCCTCACTGGCGGAGGCACGTGCCTCACTGGCGGAAGCTGGCAGTGGAGGTTTGACGCACGGCGCTCGAGCCACTGGCGGCGGCCCGTGCGGGCGGCCGTGCCGCACTCGTGCATCACTGGTGGAGGTTGTGTGGTGAGTATATAGTTTTCAATATTGTCGGTTTTATTTTAGCACCGTGCGGTGTTGGGAACACCGCCGCACGGCCCCGGAATTGTACGTTCTCACGAGTGCGCGGTCTATGGCGGCAGATTCTTCCCGTTTCGCCGACAATGACCACAGACTCGTGAGACAGGCCTTTGAGGCTGAACAGGAGGGTGAGGGGGCATAGTGAGGCTGAACAGGAAGGGGAGGAGGCAGAGTGAGGCTGAACAGGAAGGGGAGGGGGCAGAGTGAGGCTGAACAGGAGGGGGAGGGAGTGCTGGTGGAGGCAAGGGAAGTGGAATTGCAATTTTTTTTAAAGTCCTGGCAGCAAGTGCTTGCAATTTATTTTTAAAGTTTAAAAAGAGGGAGAATGAGGGGCTATGGTGAGTGGTGGAATATTACATTGGGAGAACGGGCTGCGTTGGGGGAAACAGGTGAGTGGTGGAATATTGTGTTCGGAGAACGGGTTGCGTTGGGGGACCAGGACTCCCGTGGAGGCTATGGGTGAGTGGTCGAATATTGCGTTAGGGAATGGGTTGCATTGGGGAACCAGGCCTCCCATGTGACAGGGACACAACGGGTCCCACATGGTCTAATATATATATATATATACACACACACACAAATGTTTTATATATATATATATATGTGTGTGTATGTATGTATGTATGTATATATGTGTATGTATATATATGTATATGTATGTATATATGTATGCACATATATGTATGTGTATGTATGTGTGTGTATGTATGTATGTATATATGTGTATATATATATATTTATATATGTATGTATATATAGAGATGTGTGTGTATATTTATATTTATATACAATTATTTATTTATATATATCTATGTGTGTGTGTATATATATATTGTCCTGTGGTGTGGTGTATGAACTTTTGTTTAGATTGATGGTATATTTTACAATTTATTCACATTTTAAACTTTACAAAAAACAATTTGACAAAAATCTATTCCATCTGGACTGGCAGTTAGCAGCGTATGACGTCGTAATGGGATCTCATTTACATAAACTGCCCTTCAGCAGTGTTCTATAAACTGCCCCTCAGCAACGATCACAATGGTATCTCATTGACATGAAAAAAAACTCCCTTTTAAAAAACGCGGCAGCGTTCCACCATTACATCAGTTTTCAAAAACACATCAGCTTCCACCTCAATGACATCAAGGGGGGTAGGGAGGGTAGAGGGATTATGGAGGGAGGCGCTGAGGGTAGGGGAAAGGAGAGGGAGGGAGAGTTGAGGGAGTGGGGGAGAGGAGTAGAGGGGAAAGATTTTTGCAGAATCTTACTCAGCTTTCATATCAAGTTTCTTCACATTTAATGTTATATTTCACGTTATTGATATTTAAAGCCAACATTGAAAGTAATAACTGAGTCTGCAGTGAGAGATTTCTAGCAGTTTCCAGTGATGATGTCATAATGGCATCTCACATTCGTGCAATCACAATGGGATCTCATTTACACAATCTGCCGTGAAGATTCCGAAAACCAAAAATGACATCACAATGTGATCTCTGCTGCCAATACACAAGCTATGAGAGTGTTTTACATTGTTGTAAGGAGAGAGACGTAGTGGGGGAGATTTAAAAGTTTTAAAGTGACATTTAAAAGTTGGATTTCTTCACATCTGCACTGGCAGTTAAAGGCCTGTCTCACGAGTCTGCGGTCATTGGCGGTGATACAGGAAGTACCTACCGCACGTGGACCGCCAGAGACTGCGGGTTCGGTCAAACGCACACTGCCGAGGCCGTGCGGCGTTGGTCCCAACACCGCACGGTGCTCACAAAAAGTCAACACTGTCTAAAAATAATTTCTTACCGCACAGCCGCCGCCAGTGAGGCACGAGTGCGGCACGGTCACCGCTCCAGCCGCCGCCAGTGCTGCACGAGCGCCGTGAGTCGAACTTTCACCGCCACAGCCGCCGCCAGTGAGGCACGTGTTCGGCACGGCTGCCGCCACAGCCGCCGCCAGTGAGGCACGTGTGCGGCACGGCCGCCGCCATAGCCCCGCGATCCGAAAGACATCATCGTGTAGCGCGTCGCGCGATGTCATCGCGTAGCACGTCGCGTTGCGCGATGACGTCATCACCCGACGCCGCAAGCTCGTGGAACCGGCCGTACGGAGATCACTCGGCCCCCGCGCAGCATCCGTGCGGCGCTCTCGTGGTTGCCGTGCGGTCCCCTCTTCCGGCGAACTTCAAGTACTTGCTCAAATGAACATTCACTTAAAAATGGTGACATTATAAACAGGAAATGCTGATGTCAAATAAGCAGCTTTCTTTTTATTAGATCAATCAACTGATTTGACCATGAAATGCAGATGGACCTACATTGTAAGCCCAGAATTTCCTGATATTACTTTACACTTTTACATTATCCTCACCCTTTGCCCATTGACCACAGTAGAATAATAGTAAAACTCAGTAAAAATAAATTAAATCAAAATATAATTAAATATGATGCGTCATTTATTTGTAAAAATAGCATATTCCTCAAAAATCACAATTTAAGCCAAATTATGTATTTCAAACATGTGTTTTCAGGTGCAGTCAGATTTGCAGTTTTTCCACATAGAATTTGCAGCACATGGAGGCCATTTGGCCCAAATGATCCATGTCATTGTTATGTTGACATGAAACTCCCTTCCACCTCCCTCATCCTCAAATATCGTTATCTCATTTCTCGTTAGATGTAGCTAAATTGACATCCTTCAAAACTCTTTGTGGTAGAATATTTATTGGTGCTAACTTTACGTGTGTTTTGATAAAGGATGCACGAAAATCGCTGGAAAGTGAAGAAACTGCTTACACTGTTCCATTATGGCCTGTCCCACATAGGCAATTTTTTTAGGGGACTGTCATAGTCGTAGCTGGTCGCCGAAAACCGGCAACTGGACCCCCCCTACGACAATGTCTACGATAATGTCTACAACAACCTACCACCTGGTCAATGTCAAGCTACCAACAACCGGCGACCCATTAGGACATCCACCTACAACCACACTTAAGACAAACTACGACCACCCGCAACAAGCTACGACAAGGTACGACTCTGTCGGCGACATCAGAAGACAACTTAAGACCACTCAGTCGCCGGTACCTGTCGCTGATTGACATAGGTTGACGTAGGTAGTCACCAATGGAATTCACCAAAGTCAGCACCGGCGACAACCAACGTCATCCTGGCGACAACCTACGACGGCACCTACATCAGGAGAAGTCAAGCTATGCTCATTGGTGTCAAGGCAACTGTCGACAAAAATTTTTGAACATTTCAAAATTCAGCGGCGACCAGAAAAACGCTCTGATTCATTGTGGCGAATGAGGAGACTACTCATGACCATTCAGGCGACACCCCAGCGACCATGTGGCGAAAGCCTAGTCGCCTGTAGTCGCCTAAATGGGACAAGCCCATTAGTCAAGGGCAAATTAACTCAGATTTAATGGAATTGTTAAAAGCATAGGATATAGGAGGAAATCGTTTTTCAAGCAAGCAGTGACAATATGGAATTTGCTGCCTGAAATGTGGGTGGAACCAGATTCAAGCATGCCTTTTAAAAAGAGATGGACAAGAAAAAAGTGACTGCAGGAATAGAGCCATGGAACAGAAGTAATTAGATTGCTATTTACCAGACGTCAGCTCAGGTTCCAAAAAACAAATGGCGACCACCAATCCCCACTCTAATATTAAACAATTAAAATCTCAATTTACATTTCGATCACATCTTGTACATTTGTTTTCTGGAGTAAAAGAACACCCATTTTCATAGCCCGTTCTGGTTAGTAACCCCTTAAGATTCTCTTTTCTTTGCACCAAATCTGTTTTTATGTAGCCGATGGACTAAAACCTTCCTTGGTATTTAAGTACTTGTAATTGCAATTGTAATTAAGACTTGTAATTGCAATTATGTCAGTAAACTCTCTAGCAACTTGCAAATAGAGAAAAAAAAGTTATGTCTAACCTGTCGGACAGCTTTGTTTGCAGCTGAGTAATTATCTGCATCCTCCAGACTTGAAAGATTTCTCGCAGTTGATAACCTTTCCAATAACTCGTCTCTCTGCGTACGCAACTGTGCCAAAAAACATTCAGTTCCTGGCAGAGAAAAGTAATGCTGTTTTAAATGCAGGTTTAAAAAAATGTTTTATAAAGTTGGTCAGATTTTAAACAACACAACACTGTTCTTTAATTTATATGCATTTCATAGACTGTTACAATATGCCAGCTTTTAATTTATAACACTAATTCCAAATTGATTTAATTTTGATATCACACCCTAAATTCATCGTGCCAATTGGCATGTTTTTTCACACGATGAAAGGAGATTCATTCAACCAGTGCACAGGTTACTTTGCAATTTTAAAAAATTCCGATCTTTATACAATAATAGAAGTCTAATTACATTCCAAAAAAATGAGCAGGACTAATATTAATCAGTATTTACAACATGCAGCAATTCAATTCCTCGGCTTCCATTTATCGCCTCATACTCATAACATAGAATCTTCCACAAAAAATTATCCGCTAGAGCACTGCATCTACACTCGGCAATGTCACAAATACGAGTTAGGCCAAGTAGAAAAAATGAAAGATTTCAAAGGAGGCAGCAAAAACATACCAAACCAGGCAACTGTTACCCATCTACCAATATTTGGTGTGCAGAACTGTACGCTGAGAGCTCCAGTCTTAAAGAATGGATGAATGAATATGCAGTTGCATGTCACTTCTGATAGCTAGGGTCAATTTGTTGTACAACCACTCAATTACCTCCTCTGGCAGCTTGTTCCATACACCAACCACCCCTTATGTGAAAAAGTTACCATTCAGATTCCTATTAAATCTTTTCCCCTTCACCTTAAATCTACGTCCTCTGGCTCTTGATTCCCCGAATTTGGGCAAGACTGTGCGATCACCTGATCTATTCCTCTCATGATTTTATACACTTCTAAGATCACCCCTCATCCCCAGCCTGCTCAACCTCTCCCTGTAGCTCAGACCCTCAACCACTGGCAACATCCTCATAAATCGTCTCTGCACCCTTTCCAACTTGGCATCTCTCCTATAACATGGTTCCCAGAACTGAACACAATACTCTAAATGTGGAATCACAAACGTCTTGCATAACTGCAACATGACCTCCCAACTTCTATACTTAATACTCTGACCGATGACGGTCAATGTGCCAAAAGCCTTTTTGACCAACCCTATCTACCTTTGATGCCACCTTCATGTAAATATGTACCTGCACTCCTAGATCCCTCTGCTCTACAACACTTCCCCAAGCCCTACCATTCACTGTGTAGGCTATATTGCTTGTACGGCAGTGCAAGAATTGCTGATTAGTAATAATATAGTTAACTTACCAAAATGCAACACCACACATTTCTCTTTTTTAAATTCCATCAACCACTCCACAGCTCACATAGCCAACCATCTTCACTAACTACAATACCACCCATTTTTGTGTCATCTGCAAACTTGCTAATCATGCCCAGCACTGAACCCTGAGGCACAGCACTAGTCACAGGCCTCCAGTCCAAGAAGCAACCTTCCACCATCATCCACTGCTTCCTTCCATGAAGTTAATTTTCTATCCATTTAACTATCTCTCCTTGGATCCCATGCAATCTAACCTTCCAGAGTAGCCTACCCTGTGGAACCTTGTCGAATGCTTTGCTATAGTCAATATATGCAACATCTACAGCTGTGCCCTCAACCTTTCTGATCACATCTTCAAAAAACTCAATTAGGATGGACTCTGAGCAGAACATTTATACCTTAAACCAGCAATGCTTTAACCAACAGCAGTACATAATAACAATTCAAGACACAGCTAAACATCAGACAGTGCCCTCCATAATGTTTGGGACAAAGACCCATCATTTATTTATTTGCGTCTGTACACAATTTGAGATTTGTAATAGAAAAAAAAATCACATGTGGTTAAAGTGCATATTGTCAGATTTTATTACAAGCCCTTTTTATACATATTGGTTTCACCAAGTAGAAATTACAGCTGTGTTTCTACATTGCTCCCCCATTTCAGGGCACCATAATGTTTGGGACATGTGGCTTAACAGGTAATTGCTCAAGTGTGTTTAATTGCCTCCTTAAGGCAGGTATAAGAGAGTTCTCAGCACAAAGTTTTTCCTCCAGTCTTTCCATCAACTTTGAAAACTTTTATTGCTGTTTATCAACATGACCAAATTTGTGCCAATGAGAGTCAAAGAAGCCATTATGAGACTGAGAAACAAGAATAAAACTGTTGGAGACATCAGCCAAACCGGAGACATCAGCCAAACCTTAGGCTTGCCAAAATCAAGTGTTTGGAACATCATTAAGAAGAAAGAGAGCACTGGTGAACTTACTAATCGCAAAAGGCCTGGCAGGACAAGGAAGACCTCCACAGCTGATGACAGAAGAATTCACTCTATAATAAAGAAAAATCCCCAAACACCTGTCCGACAGATCAGAAACACTCTTCAGGTGTGGATTTGTCAATGACTACTGCCCGCAGAAGACTTCATGAACAGAAATACAGAGGCTACACTGCAAGATGCAAACCACTGGTTAGCCACAAAAATAGGATGACAAGGTTACAGTTTGCCAAGTACTTAAAAGAGCAACCACAGTTCTGGAAAAAGGTCTAGTGGACAGATGAGACGAAGATTAACATATCAGAGTGATGGCAAGAGCAAAGTATGGAGGAGAGAAGGAACTACCCAAGATCCAAAGCATATCATCTCATCTGTGAAACACTGTGGTGAGGATGTTATGGCCTGGGCATGTATGGCTGCTGAAGCTACTGGCTCACTTATCTTCATCTCCTATCTGTTCAAGTTCAAACAAATGTCACAAAAGTCATTGGACGGTGGTTCATTCTACAGCAAGACAATGATCCCAAACAGTTTGTTTAAGAAGGAACTGCAGATGCTGGAAAATCGAAGGTAGACAAAAGTGCTGGAGAAACTCAGCGGGTGCAGCAGCATCTATGGAGTGAAGGAACTAGGCAACGTTTCGGGCCAAAACCCTTCAGACTGATGTAGGGTGGGGGGGTGGGCGGGGGAGGAGAAAGGAAGAGGAGGAGCCTGAGGGCTGAGGGAGAGCTGAGAAGGGGAGGAGACAGCAAGGGCTACCGGAAATTGGAGAAGTCAATGTTTATGCCGCTAGGGTGCAAACTGCCCAAGTTTGAGGTGCTGCTCCTCCAATTACGGGTGGTGCTCACTCTGGCCATGGAGGAGGCCGAGGACAGAAAGGTCGGATTCGGAATGGGAGGGGGAGTTGGAAGTGCTGAGCCACTGGGAGATCAGGTTGGTTAATGCGGACCGAGCGTTTCTCCAGCACTTTTGTCTACCAATGATCCCAAACATACTGTTAAAGCAACAAAGGAGTTTTACAAAGCTAAAAAATGGTCAATTCTTGAGTGGCCAAATCAATCACTCGATCTGAACCCAATTGAGCATGCCTTTTATACACGTAAGAGAAAACTGGACTAGCTTCCAAAACAAACATAAGCTAAAGATGGCTGCAATACAGGCCTGGGAGAGCATCACCAGAGAAGACACCCAGCAACTGTCTACTTCTATGTCATGTCGCTACACTTTTCCAAGCCACTGCATAACACAGGCTCTGGCACGTGGGTTGAAGACCTTGAGATCCTCTGGTTTGCGGGGCTCTGGGAGGAGGGGGCAGGTAAGTAGGTGCTTCATAGTTTGGGTCGTCTCCCCGCAGTCACATTCAGTTGGTCAATCGTTGTTGTACCCCCACTTCTGCATGAGGGCTTTGCACCGTCCGACCCGTGTTCTGAGGCGTTTGAGGCAGAGCCAGACTGACCATATCTCTTTCTCTCCCAATGGAAGGGAATTCTCAGGGTATAGTGTCAATGCGTGGGGTTTTGATTGTAGCGGTGTCACCCAAGGTGTGGGGGTTATCATCCAGGGGTTGAACTGCATGTAGGAAGCTATTTCTGGATTTTAACCTCTGGATGTGTTGGAAGAGTGGGTGACAAGGGTCATCCTCCTGCTTGCTGCGTTCCACTAGGCAAGGTAGGCACTGCGTACCCCGACTAAAATTATGAAATGGCAATTATTAAATATAAATAGTTAAAGCATGGGAGAATTATGCCTATCTAAGAGATCGATCGGTTTTTCAAATATGGATTGTCATCATTTTAAGAGTATCTTTGGAAACAAAGAGTGAAGAATGGAGTTCGTGTACCAATAATGTGGTAAGTACATTTCTTGGTGCTTTATGTTTTTAAATACAGTATTTCCCGGGGGGGGGGGGAAGAGAGCTCCTTTCACAGCGTTTGGGGAGTCTGGCCCGGGGTAAAGTTGCGGGGAGGGCAGGAGCGTTGTGAAGGAGGGGATCGGGGCCAGTAACCCACTTGCAATGCTCCGGGCATGAAGCCAACACATTGTGGCCGGGGAGTGAATTAGCTCGGGTGGCTGCGAGTGGCCACCGGGACTGGACAGCCCCTTCTGCCGGTCCCCACTCACTTCAGGCAGTGCTCTCAGCCTGAAAACCTTTCTCCTGCCGCTCGCCGGCCTCACTCATGTCAGCCGTTTCCCGCAAATCCTTAACTTCCGACTGCACGCTCAGGGGACCAGTTGAAGTTACTTGGCTGTCGGAATTTAAGGATTTGCGGGAAGCGGCTGACATGAGCGAAGCCGGCGAGCGGCAGGTGAGAGATGTTCAGACGGAGAGCACTGCCAGAGGTGAGCCGTCCGGCAGAAGGCGCTGAAGTGGCAGCCGGTTCTGCTGTCGGGTCCTGGCGGCCCTTCGCAGTCACCCGAGCTGCTTCCTTCCCCGGAAGTGGTGGCCAGTTCTGCTGTCCGTGCCCGGAGCGCTGCGGCGAGTGAGTGACATGATCTCCGACCCCCTCCTTCTCATCACTCCTGCCCTCCCCGTATCTTTAACTCCTGGCACAGACTCTCCACACGCTGTGAAAGGAACTCTCCCTCCAATTGGTCCCTTGAATTAGTATTGTCATTCAATAAGATGACTACTGATTCAACGTCCCGGTGTGCTCCCGTTTTTCCCTCCATCTCTCCACCTGCCTGCATCCTCCGTCCACGGCACATTCAGTAATTACAAAATGAAGGAGATTTAGAAGCCTTGGAAAAATTGAATTGTTACTTATTTTTAATTTTTACGGAGAGAACAATCTGCGCTTGCACGGTTTAAGATTTTTTTTCAAGCCGACTGACTGCCTACCTTGAGTAATTACTCACGGCACGTGCCTGCACAGCAGGTACAGGTCGTCAACTTGTGTGGGCTTGAGGCAGCCAAAGATGGTTATGCATGCTGCTTTTAGCACCGGATCCAACTTCTTGGCACGTGCAGAACATCCCCAGACTGTCCCCAGGCATATTCGGCTGCTGATTAACATAGTGCAAGGGCTACAGATTCCTGGATTCTGTTCCTGCAGGTTCCTGGATTTGATCCCCATTTAAAGTTTGCCAGCTTTCTCAGTATGTTATCTTTGCTTTTGTCTTGCTGACATGGTCTTTGTAGCTCCTGGGTAACTCCTAGGTATATGGGTTTGGCCGAGTAGGCTAGACTCTTCCCATACCAGTGAACAGTTAATTTGTGGTTTGCAGCATGGTTCCTGAGGTGGATGGCGCTAATTTTTGTTTTGTCTGCGTTTGCCCGTAAATGATTTAGGGCGTAGTAGTTGGTAAGGCCATCTAACACTTCAGTGAGGGACTTCTCAAGTTCTGCGAAGGACTGACACTGAGATGCAATACAGAGGTCATCAGCATACAGGAAGCTCCTGGTACTTGGGTGGATGGGTTGGTCGTTGGTGTAAATGTTGAAAAGCAGAGGGGCAAGACACTGCTTTGAGGAAGCCCATTCTTTTGTCTGCACCATCTGCTGCGATCACCCCTGAGGTCCACAAAGAAGCATCTGTTCTCCAGCATGTTTTGGATCAGAGCTGTCAGACTTGCATCCTTTATGTTCTTGGATAGGTTTTGCACCAATGGTTGACTGTGTCAAAGGCCGCTGACAGGTCTACAAAAGCGGCACCAGTGATAAGTTCTTTCTCGTATGCATCCTCAATTAATTGGGTCAGATTCAGGAGCTGGCTTGTGCAGGACTTTCCAGGTCTGAAGCCTGCTTGTTCTGGAACTTGTTCACTGCTGGTCCGTGATGGGGCCCAGGCAATTCAAGAGTAGCCTCTCAAATAATTTATGGATCAGGGCAGGGAGGTGGGTCGGAAGTTCTTGGGGTCGGCTGGATCTTTTCCAGGCTTCAGTATAGCCACTATCTTTGCTCGTCTCCACATCTTTGGTAGCTTGTTGATTCTGAGACAACTGTTTGATTAGGTCAAGAAACCATTGCTTGGTCTGGTCCTAGGTGTTTGACTTGTTCACATAGAATGTCATCGAGTCCAGCTGCTTTGTTGTTCTTCATTACTTAGATGCCAAGGAGGAGTTCACCCATGGTGAAGGGTCTGGTAAGGTTAGTATCCCCTGGTTAGCAACTGGTGATGTCCATGAATCGCAGACTTCAAGCAGTCGTTGCATGCAAAGGATATGCAACAAAATACTAAACATGACTACATTCATTTACATGACATTGCTGTGTCCCAAACATAATGGTGCCCTGAAATAGGGGGACTATGTATAAACACTGATGTAATTTCTGCATGATGAAACCAAAATAAAAATGGCCTTTATTAAAATCTGACAATGTGCACTTTATAGACAATAGGTGCAGGAGTAGGCCATTCGGCCCTTCAAACTGGCACCGCCATTCAATGTGATCATGGCTGATCATCCCCAATCAGTACCCCGTTCCTGCCTTCTCCCCATATCCCCTGATTCTGCTATCTTTAAGAGTCCTATCTAGCTCTCTCTTGAAAGTATCCAGAGAACCTGCCTCCACCGCCCTCTGAGGCAGAGAATTACAGACTCATAATTCTCTGTGTGAAAAAGTGTTTCCTCATCTCCGTTCTAAATAGCTTACCCCTTATTCTTAAACTGTGGCCCCAACATCGGGAACCACATCATTTTTTTCTATTACAAATTCAAATTGCGGAGTACAGAGGCAAATAAATAAATGATGGCTCTTTATCCCAAACATTATGGAGGGCACTGTAAATCCATACAACCACCACACTATGTTAATAAGATTTCTAGGGGTTATTTTTTAAAATATACAAAATACCCTCCAAATGCAGAATAATACTATGTTCACTACTCAGTTACAGAAATATGCATAAAACCACCATCCACAACTAAGTGAATTTGGCGAGACCCTGTGAATAATCAAATCAAAGTAGGAATACAGGTTAAATTGATGCCACCTACTGTTCAGAATGTGCTCAGTTCACATGAGTTTCTTCCAGATCTTTTAAGCACATTAGAAACCCAAACATGTTGGTGCAGTTAAAGATTACATTACTTTATCCTCCTCTGCATCAAAAGTAACTACTTCAGAATTAGAATCAATTGAAATTCCCAATAAGCAAGGCAAGAAAATTCAACCCATGTCACAGAAACAGCTGTGATTTCAAAATATGGTTCTAATCCTCGTTAACACAATTAAGTCACCAATTCAAATTATATCAAAGGCTGGAGATATGGAACAGTCTCCAATTGTTTTAAACATAGTAGAAAATTGATCATAATTGCTGGATAAGCAAATGTTTTACAAATCTTTGACATGCTATTCAAATAATAAGTGAAGCAACATCTAGTTACACACCTAGTCGCCTAAAACTTGGCACAAAGTCTACGAAGGTTGCAGCTCCATTGCACAAAGGACTTGGAAGCCGATACTGGAATTGGTGTCCAAGCGTGATCAAATGGTGAGCAATGTACATGCAATTGTTGTGGTGTATAGCAGCTAGCTGGGGCAACTTCTGCAGAGTCTCCCTATTTGAAAATAAGAATGGATGAATTAGAATCTACTATAATGTAGTATCTTCCTGAAACTACACAACAATGTAGGTATTTAATAAATATACAAAGCCATTTTAAAATAACAGTGAAGGATACAAAGATCAAGTGCAGTTCCGATCCGAAACATCACCTATCCATGTTCTGCAGGGATGCTACCTGACCCACTGAGTTGTCAATCTTAGTGGAAATCAGGTTTTGTTACTGCTGACATTAACACAACAGTAAGAAGCAGCAAGAAAATACATGCTTTACCCAACTAATTGCCAGTTGGGAACATAAATCCAACCCATAAGAGAACTGTCCTCGAGTTTAGAAAGTGACTTCATGAAAGCTCAATAATTGACTGGATACATGCATGCAGATCATTTCTCCTCTCTGCCATGTCTGGGGTTGGAACTGTAATTAGGTCAATATGTGTGGGTATTTGGTCATTACGCAGATATAACCATATAACCATTACAGCACGGAAACAGGCCATCTCGGCCCTTCAAGTCCGTGCCGAATATTATTATTATTTTTTTATAATAAATACTTCCCCCTAGTCCCATCTACCTGCACTCAGACCATAACCCTCCATTCCTTTCCCGTCCATATACCCATCCAATCTATTTTTAAAGGATAAAATCGAACCAGCCTCCACCACTTCCACTGGAAGCTCATTCCACACAGCTACCACTCTCTGAGTAAAGAAGTTCCCCCTAATGTTACCCCTAAACTTCTTAATTCTCAAGTCATGTCCCCTTGTTTGAATCTTCCCTACTCTCAATGGAAAAAGCTTATCCACGTCAACTCTGTCTAACCCGCTCATAATTTTAAAGACCTCTATCAAGTCCCCTCTTAACCTTCTGCGCTCCAAAGAATAAAGACCTAACTTGTTCAACCTTTCTCTGTAATTTAGTTGCTGAAACCCAGGCAACATTCTAGTAAATCTCCTCTGTACTCTCTCTATTTTGTTGACATCCTTCCTATAATTAGGCGACCAAAATTGTACTCCATACTCCAGAATTGGTCTCACCAATGCCTTGCACAATTTTAACATTACATCCCAACTTCTATATTCAATGCTCTGATTTATAAAGGCCAGCACACCAAAAGCTTTCTTTACCACCCTATCTACATGAGATTCCACCTTCAGGAAACTATGCACAGTTATTCCTAGATCCCTCTGTTCAACTGCATTCCTCAATTCTCTACCATTTACCATGTATGTCCTATTTTGATTTGTCCGGCTGAGATGTAGTACCTCACATTTATCAGCATTAAACTCCATCTGCCATCTTTCAGCCCACTCTTCCAAATGGCCTAAATCTCTCTGTAGACTTTGAAAATCTACTTCATTATCCACCACACCACCTATCTTAGCATCATCTGCATACTTACTAATCCAATTTTCCACACCATCATCCAGATCATTGATGTACATGACGAACAACAGTGGACCCAACACAGACCCCTGAGGCACCCCACTCGTCACCGGCCTCCAACCTGACAAACAGCCATCCACCATTACTCTCTGCCATCTCCCATTCAGCCACTGTTGAATCTTGCTACTCCACCATTAATACCCAACAATTTAATCTTCTTAACCAACCTTCCATGAGGAACTTTGTCAAAGGCCTTACTGAAGTCCATATAGACAACATCCACTGGTTTACCCTCATCAATTTCCCTAGTAACCTCTTCGAACAATTCTAGAAGATTAGTCAAACATGACCTTCCAGGCACAAATCCATGTTGACTGTTCCTAATCAGACCCTGCTTATCCAGATGCTTATATATATTATCTCTAAGTATCCTTTCCATTAATTTGCCCACAACTGACATCAAACTAACAGGTCTATAATTGCTAGGTTTACTCTTAGAACCCTTTTTAAACAACGGAACAACATGCGCAGTACGCCAATCCTCCGGCACTATTCCCGTTTCTAATGACATTTGAAATATTTCTGTCATAGCCCCTGCTATTTCTACACTAACTTCCCTCAATGTCCTCGGGAATATCCTGTCAGGACCTGGAGACTTATCCGTTTTCATATTTTTCAAAAGTGTCCGCACCTATTCATTGAATCTCATAGTTTCCATTGCTACTCTGCTTGTTTCCCTTACCTCACATAATTCCATATCCTTCTCCCTGGTGAATACCGAAGAAAAGAAATTGTTCAATATCTCCCCCATCTCTTTTGGCTCTGCAGATAGCTGTCCACTCTGACTCTCTAATGGATCAATTGTATTCCTTGTTATCCTTTTGCTATTAATATAGCTGTAGAAACCCTTTGGATTTACTTTCACCTTACTTGCTAAAGCAACATCATATCTTCTTTTAGCTTTTCTAATTTCTTTCTTAATTTTTTTTTAACATTCTTTATACTCCTCAAGCACCTCATTTACTCCATGCTGCCTATAATTATTGTAGATCTCTCTCTTTTTCCGAACCAAGTGTCCAATTTCCCTTGAAAACCATGGCTCTTTCCAATTTTTACTATTTCCTTTCAACCGAACAGGGACATAAAGATTCTGTACTCTTAAAATTTCACCTTTAAATGTCCTCCATTTCTCTTCTACATCCTTCCCATACAACAACATGTCCCAATTCACTCCTTTTAAATCCTTTCGCATCTCCTCAAAGTTAGCCTTTCTCCAATCAAAAATCTCAACCCTAGGTCCAGTTCTGACCCTCTCCATAATTATATTGAAACTAATGGCATTGTGATCACTGGACCCGAAGTGCTCCCCAACGCTTACCTCCGCCACCTGCCCTGTCTCATTTCCTAACAGGAGGTCCAGCACTGCCCCTTCTCTAGTAGGTACCTCTATGTATTGTTGCAAAAAACTATCCTGCACACATTTTACAAACTCCAAACCATCCAGCCCTTTTACAGAATGTGTTTCGCAGTCTATGTGGAAAATTGAAATCTCCCACAATCACTACTTTGTGCTTACTACTAATATCTGCTATCTCCTTACATATTTGCTCTTCCAATTCTCGCTCCCCATTTGGCGGTCTATAATACACCCCTATAAGTGTTGCTACACCTTTCCCATTTCTCAGCTCCACCCAAATAGCCTCCCTAGACGAGCCCTCTAATCTATCCTGCCAAAGCACTGCTGTAATATCTTCCTTGACAAGCAATGCAACACCCCCACCTCTTGCCCCTCCAATTCTATCACCCCTGAAGCAACAAAATCCTGTAATATTTAGTTTCCAATCACAGCCCTCCTGCAACCATGTTTCACTGATCGCCACATCATACTTCCAGGTGTCAATCCAAGCTCATCCACCTTTCTTACAATGCTCCTAGCATTAAAATACACATTTATGAAACCCACCACCGCTTATTCTCTGTTTATTATCTTTTTCTTCTTTCTCCCCTACATTTTGGGTCCGAGTGCTTCCCTTCTCTGCCTCCTGCCTCCCACATTTTCTACTATCTTTCTCTATTTGAGTCCCTCCCCCCAACCGTTCTAGTTTAAAGTCTCCCCAGTAGCCTTTGCAAATCTCCCCGCCAGGATATTGGTTCCCCTCGGGTTCAAGTGCAACCCGTCCTTTCTGTACAGGTCACACCTTCCCCAAAAGAGGTCCCAATGATCCAGAAATTTGAATCGAAGAGATACAAGGAAGAGACTGGCAGATTTCTGGGCACTAAAGGCATCAGTAATACAGGTAGATGGAGTTGAGGTAAATTGGCCACAATCTTACTGTGGTTGTACAGAACACATTAAATTCTTTATTATTTCTTACATTCAACAGTGAATGATTTGATGACCTTGCCAAATAGGTGGAATATGTTAATCAGCAACTCTTGCACTACCGTACAAGCAAATGTAATGAATCGATTAAAAAACGGTAATGGAATTAAAAACAAACTTAAAAATGTCAAACTTACTTGTGATATGTCGGAACAACATCATAGAACAAGTGGAACATGTTTCTAACAGTGTAGAACAACTGCACAGCGCTGAAAAAGCAAATAAAGTATAAATCAGCTGCTCAAAGATGCAATTCAAAAGGTTATTGAAACAGTGCATTGGCTGCCTAAATCATCCTGATATTTCCTTGAGTGAACAAAATTGAAGAGTAAACTTGAGCCTGGCTGCTTAGTCAGAGCCCAAGTCTGACCATGCTTAAGTTTCAGATTGGCTATCAAAAAAATCTTAAACTCAGATCAGATTCCACTGAGCCAGAACTTTAAACAAAATCACTTCATTGTTCGGTGTTACCATAGAAAATTTACAACACACAGGGCCATTTAACCCATCATGAGTAGGAGAAGGATGCAATTTGAGAAGAAGGTTAAATCGGAAATGTCAGTGATGCAGTTGAACAAAGGGGACTATGAAGGCATGAGAGAGGAGCTAGCCAAGGTAGACTGGAAAGGGATCGTAGCAGGAATGACGGTGGAACAGCAATGGCAGGAATTTCTGGGCATAATCCGGAAGACACAGGATCACTTCATTCCAAAAAGGAAGAAAGATTCTAAGGGGAGTAGGAGGCAACCGTGGCTGACAAGAGAAGCTAGAGATAGAATAAAACTAAAAGATAAGATGTATAACACAGCAAAGAGTAGCCGGAAGCCAGAGGATCGGGAAACTTTCATAGGACAACAGAAGGGAACAAAACGGGCAATACGGGCTGAAAAGATGAAGTATGAAGGAAAGCTGGCCAGGAATATAACGAAGGACAGTAAAAGCTTCTTTAGATAACTTAAGGGAAGAAGAGTAGCAAAGTCAAATGTGGGTCCGTTGAAGGCAGACAAGGGTGAAATTATTATGGGTAACAAGGAAATGGCAGAAGAGTTGAACAGGTACTTTGGATCTGTCTTCACTAAGGAAGACACAAATAATCTCCCAGATGTACTGGAGGACAGAGGATCTAACACGGTAGAGGAACTGAAAGTAATTTTCAGTAGACGAGAAATAGTATTGGGTAGGCTAATGGGACTGAGGGATGATAAATCCCCTGGGCCTGATGGTCTGCATCCCAGGGTCCTCAGGCAGGTGGCTCTAGAAATAGTGGACGCATTGGTGATTATTTTCCAATGTTCGATCGATTCAGGATCAGTTCCTGTGGATTGGAGGATAGCTAACGTTATCCCACTTTTCAAGAAAGGCGCGAGAGAAAACGGGGAATTACAGAGGTAATAATGGGGCATTTGGATAGCAGTAAAAGGATTAGTCCAAGTCAACATGGATTTACGAAAAGGAAATCATGCTTGACTAATCATCTGGAATTTTTTGACAAGTAAAATGCATGAAGGGGTGCCAATGGATGTAGTGTATCTAGACTTTCAGAAAGCCTTTGATAAGGTCCCGCACGGGATACTGGTGACTAAAATTATAGCATATGGTATTGGGGGTAGGGTGTTGACATGGATAGAAAATTGGTTGACAGACCGGAAGCAAAGAGTCGGAGTGAACGGGTCCTTTTCAGAATGGCAGGCAGTGGTGAGTGGAGTGCCACAAGGCTCGGTGTTGGGGCCGCAACTGTTTACCATATATATTAATGATTTGGAAGAGGGAATTAGGAACAACACTAGCAAGTTTGCGGGTGACACAAGGCTGGGTGGCAGTGTTGAACTGTGAAGAGGATGTTAGGAGGTTGCAGGGTGACCTGGACAGGTTGAGTGAGTGGGTAGATGCAGTATAATATAGATAAATGTGAGGTTATCCACTTTGGCAGCAAAAATAAGGGGGCAGATTATTATCTCAATGGGGTTAGGTTAGGCAAGGGGGGGGGGGGGGTGCAGCGAGACCTGGCGTCCTTGTACACCAGCCACTGAAAGTTGGCGTGCAGGTACAGCAGGCAGTGAAGAAAGCTAATGGAATGTTGGCCTTCATAACAAGAGGATTTCAGTATAGGAGTAAAGTGGTTCTTCTGCAGTTGTATTAGGCTCTGGTGTATTGTGTCCAGTTTTGGTCTCCGAATTTGAGGAAGGACATTCTTGTGATTGAGGCAGTGCAGCGTAGGTTCACGAGATTGATTCCTGGGATGGCGGGACTGTCATATGAGGAAAGAGTGAAAAGACTAGGCTTGTATTCACTGGTGTTTAGAAGGATGAGGGGGATCTTATAGAAACATATAAAATTATAAAAGGACTGGACAAGCTAGATGCTGGAAATTTTTTCCCAATGTTGGGCGGGTCCAGAACCGGGGGCCACAGCCGTAGAATAAAGGGGAAGCCATTTAAGACCGAGGTGAGAAAAAACGTTTTCACCCAGACAGTTGTGAATTTGTGGAATTCCCTGCCACAGAGGGCAGTGGAGGCCAAAGCACTGGATGGATTTAAGAGAGAGTTAGATAGAGCTCTAGGGGCTAGTGGAATCAAGGGATATGGGGAGAAGGCAGGCACGGGTTATTGATTGGGGACGATCAGCCATGATCACAATGAATGGCGGTGCTGGCTCGGAGGGCCGAATGGCCTCCTCCTGCACCAATTTTCTATGTTTCTATGATAGTCAAACAAAACTAATCCAACCTAATCTCATCTTCCAGTAGCCTTGCTGATCATTGTTCAAGTACTATAAAGATCAAATAGTGTAAATATGAATATTAACCTACTTCTCAGAGCAAGTTTCAGACATCTACTAATCTCTGGGTTAACAATTTTCTGCACCTCCCCTTTAATCAGGCACGTGCCGTCAGGGTAGGCAAGGTAGGCAGTGCCTACCCGGACTAAAATTATAAAATGGTCATATGTAAAACATATATAAAATGGTCATAAATAGTAAAGGCACGAGAGAATTAGGCATAATTCTCCCGTGCCTTTCATCCGCAGTACATTTAAAACGCGGACGTATGTGCTACTCACGTGCCGTCGACGCTGCTTCAAGCCATCAGTGGGAACGGTCTGTAAAGGCAGCTGAAATTCTGCCTTTACACCATGGACTGCGTGCACGTGCTGCGCACTGCGCACTGCGCATGCGCAACAGCCTACTGCGCATGCGCAAGTTTCTTGGCGGGTTTTTCAAAGATGGATAGTGATTACCTGAATAGTTTCTCAAAGCAAACTTACGATGAAAAGACCAAAATACTTAAAAATGGCAGACCAACGCCGGAACTTAAAGAACTTCAACAGCGCAAAGGAACAAAAATGAGAACATTTAAAACAGCTTGGTACAACAGGAAACAAAGAGAGAAGAATGGATTTTGTGTACAAATAATATGGTAAGTAAATTTCTTTGACTATATGTTTTTAAATACTTCATTAAGAGATAGGACCTGTTGAAGACAAATTACTTGATAAAAGTCGAGAAAACAATCTGCGCATGTGCGGTTTCCACGATTTTAAAAGAAAAGCCGACTGACAGCTCACCGGGAAGAACAATCTGCGCTTGCGCGGATTTCAAGATTTTTTTAAGCCGACTGACAGCTCGCCGGGGAGAGAACAATCTTTCGCATGCACGGTTTCCACGATTTTTTTTAAAAAGCCACATTATTAGGCAGGGCTCGAAATTAACGGTTGCCCGGTTGCCAATGGCCACCTAAAGTCCTGCCGGGCAACCTAAAAGCCGTGTCATTTTGCCCGGCTCGGCCACCCTCTCTGTCACTCTCCGTCTCCGCCCGCCATCCGTGTCCGGGTGCCCGCTTTCTGGCCGCTCCTCATCCGCCAGCACGGCCGGCAGCCTTGCACATGCGAACTGCCATGGCCAGCACATCATCGGCCGTCCTGCACATGTGCACTGCCACTGGTCGCCGCCCTCCCACTTTCTCCCTCCCATTGCATTGTGGGAAATCGGGCTGCCATTGCTATCCGGTCGCCGCGACCGCTGAAACCCAACGCCGAATCACTCCCTGGAGCTGGTAGGCAAAATACTGGAGAAACTCAGCGGGTGAGGCAGCATCTATGGAGCGAAGGAAATATGCGACGTTTTGGGTCGAGACCCTTCTTCAGACTGATGTGGGGGTGGGAGGGCGGGAAGAAGAAAGGAAAAGAGGCGGGGACAGTAGGCTGTGGGAGAGCTGGGGAGGGGAAAGAAGGAGAAAGCAAGGCTACCTGAAATTGGAGAAGTCAATGTTCATATCACTGGGGTGTAAACTACCCAAGCGAAATATGAGGGGATGCTCCTCCAATTTACGGTGGCCATGGAGGAGGCCCAGGACAGAAAAGAGTTGGGGCTGGACTACTCACTGGAGTAACTCTTGCTTCTTGGTTTCCTGGTCCTCCAAAAATATTCCAAATGGAATTTAAACTGGAGGTGGTGGAGGGTGGACTTAAGCAAAAAAAGGTTCTTGGGGAAAAAAGAGCTACCTTAAATTTAGTTGCGTCTGGTTGTGTAACTATGGCAGGGTGAAGACTATTCCATGCTTTAATTGTGCGGGGGAACTCCATGGTGCAGCCAGCATCTCTGGATAGAAGAAATTGGGTGACTTTTTGAGTAGAGACCCTTCTTTAGACTCCCTCTGGTTTTAGTGTTTTTAGTTTAATTTAAAGATACAGCGTGGAAACAGGCCCTTCAGCCCACCGAGTCCACGCCGACCACCGATCACCCGCACGCTAGTTCTATCCCACACATTAATTACGTAATTCAAGAGTCAAGAGTGTTTTAATCTCTCACGTCCCAGTTAGAACAATGAAATCCTTACTTGCAGCAGCACAACAGAATATGTAAACATAGTAGTGTGTGTGTTTCCCTCCTGGGATTAATAAAGTTCTATCGTATAGTATCGTGTGCGTAGGAAGAAACTGCAGATGCTGGTTTAAACCAAAGATAGAAACAAAAAGCTGGAGTAACTCAACAGGTCAGACAGAATCTCTGGACAAAAGGAAAATATTATGTTTTGGATTGGGTCTGAAAAAGGTTCCTACATACCTTTGGAACGTGGAAGGAAACAAGAGCACCCGGAGAAAACCCATGCAATTGAAAGGGAAAAGGAGCAAAATCCATATAGACAGCACCCATATTCAAGATCAATTCCGGGTCTCTGGCACTTTTAGGCAGCAACTTTATGTCCAATGTACTGCCCCATAGTCTTGAACTGAATTAAAACATACAGTAGTTGTAAAGGGGGACATAGCGTGACTTAAGAGATTTAAGACTGAAAACCGATAGTTTATTTTTTTTAGTAACCAAAGTTATCAACGTATAATTCTTTGTGTGTTGGAAAACAAAACATAGTGGCAGAGCTGGTAGACTTGCTGCCTCACACGCCAGAGAACTGTGTTCGATCCTGTCCTCGGGCACTGTCTGTGTTGAATTTTCATTCTCCCTGCAAGCATGTGGGTTTCCTCCCACAATCCAAAGAGGCATTGGCTTTGTAGGTTAACTTGTCTCTGTAAAATTGCCCCTAATGTGTAGGGAGTGGGTGAGGAAAGTGGGGTAACAGAACTTGTGTGAATGGGTGGTAAACAACAAAGCTGGAGAAAATCAGTAGGTTAGGCAGCATCTATGGAGCGAAGGAATAGGCGACGTTTCGGGTTGAGACACTTCTTCAGACTGATGTCGGGGGGTGGGGGGAAAGAAAGAAAGAGGCGGAGACAGTAGGCTGTTGGAGAGCTGGAAAGGGAAGGAGGGAGAAAGCAAGGATTACCTGAAATTGGAGAAGTCAATGTTCATACCGCTTGGGTGTAAACTACCCAAGCAAAATATGAGGTGCTGCTCCTCCAATTTGCGGTGGGCCTCACTCTGGCCATGGAGGAGGCCCAGGACAGAAAGGTCGGATTCGGAATGGGAGGGGGAGTTGAAGTGCTGAGCCACTGGGAGATCAGGTTGGTTATTGCGAACTGAGTGGACGTGTTGTGCAAAGCGATCACCAAGCCAGCGCTTGGTCTCACCGAGGTTGATCATACGCTGAATAATAGAAACATAGACATAGAAACGTAGAAAATAGGTGCAGGAGGAGGCCATTCGGTCCTTCGAGCCAGCACCGCCATTCATTGCAATCATGGCTGATCGTCCCCAGTCAATAACCCATGCCTGCCTTCTCCCCATATCCCTTGATTCCACTAGCCCCTAGAGCACGATCTAACTCTCTCTTAAATCCATCCAGTGATTTGGCCTCCACTGCTCTCTGTGGCAGGGAATTCCACAAATTCACAACTCTCTGGGTGAAAAAGTTTCTCACCTCAGTCTTAAATGACCTCCCCTTTATTCTAAGACTGTGGTCCCTGGTTCTGGGCTCGCCCAACAGTGGGAACATTTTTCCTGCATCTAGCTTGTTCAGTCCTTTTATAATTTTATGTTTCTATAAGATGCCCCCTCATCCTTCTAAACTCCAGTGAATACAAGCCTAGTCTTTTCAATCTTTCCTCAAATGACCGTCCCGCCTTCCCAGGGATCAATCTCGTGAACTTGCGCTGCACTGCCTCAATCACAAGGATGTCCTTCCTCCAATTAGGAGACCAAAACTGTACGCAATACTCCAGATGTGGTCTCACCAGAGCCCTATACAACTGCAGAAGAACCTCTCTACTCCTATACTGAAATCCTCGTTATGAAGGCAATCATTCCATTAGCTTTCTTCATTGCCTGCTGTACCTGCACACCAACTTTCTGGTGTACAAGGACACCCAGGTCTCGCTGTATCTCCCCCTTACCGAACCTAACCCCATTGAGATAATAATCTGCCCCCTTGTTTTTGCCACCAAAGTGGATAACCTCACATTTATCTATATAATACTGCATCTGCCACACATCTGCCCACTCACTCAACCTGTCCAGGTCACCCTGCAACCTCCTAACATCCTCTTCACAGTTCACACTGCCACCCAGCTTTGTGTCATCCGCAAACTTGCTAATGTTGCTCCTAATTCCCTCTTCCAAATCATTAATATATATGGTAAACATTTGCGGCCCCAACACCGAGCCTTGCGGCACTCCACTCGCCACTGCCTCCCATTCTGAAAAGGACCCGTTCACTCCTACTCTTTGCTTCCTGTCTGCCAACCAATTATCTATCCACGTCACTCCCTACCTCCAATACAATGTGCTCTAATTTTAGTCACCAGTCTCCCGTGCGGGACCTTATCAAAGGATTTCTGAAACTCTAGATGCACTGCATCCACTGGCTCCCCTTCATCCATTTTACTTGTCACATCCTCAAAAAATTCCAGAAGATTAGTCAAGCATGATTTTCCTTTCATAAATCCATGCTGACTTGGACTAATCCTTTTAATGCTATCCAAATGCACCATTACTACCTCTTTAATAATTGACTCCAGCATCTTTCCCACCACCGAAGTCAGGCCAACTGGTCTGTAATTCCCCGTTTTCTCTCTCGCTCCTTTCTTGAAGAATAGGATAACATTAGCTATCCTCCAATCCACAGGAACTGATCCTGAATCTATTGAACAATGGAAAATGATCACCAATGCGTCCACTATTTCTAGAGCCACCTCTCAGAGGACCCTGGGATGCAATCCATCAGGCCCCGGGGATTTATCATCCTTCAGTCCCATTAGCCTACCCAATATTATTTCTCGCCTAATGATGATTTCTTTCAGTTCCTCGACCCACAACCACATTTTTGTTTGGAAGTGGAATGAAATAATAGAAATTGCATTCATTGCAACGCGTAAAAATAGTTGAGATACTGCATTGTAATTTTGCTGCAGGTCATTGTGGTATATATTATGTCTTGATTGGTGAATATGTTTAGTTTGTGACTTTATTTGAAGCAGAAATAATATGTGAATGCTTCATTGAGCATAATTCCGACTGGTAACTACGCACTTCGTCCGAGCACATTATCGCACGCCGTAAACTGTCATTTGGCAACCTAAAAAGCTACCTAGGTTGCCCGGCTAGCAACAGAGAAAAAAAGTTGAGAGCCCTGTTGGGTTATGTTTTTTGATATTATAAAAAGCAGCTATTTTACATTTTTCCCCTACAACAAAATGACAAGGAATAATCATACGATCAGGGCTGTATCATGTAGGAGTGACATCAGAAAATACTATTCCCCCAAAGAGAGTAACAAAAACCTGAACTTTTTCCCATGAAGCCACGAGTTTGAAGATCAGTTGAAATATTAAAATGCAACATAATCAGATATTTTGCTAACCAATCAGTTCCATCCTAAACATGTTGCCCAGTCCACTGCGAAATCTCCTCAAGGTATGACTATTTTTAAGAAATTCTCTTCCCCTCTCCAACGAGAGGTCCTCATCTCAATACATCAGTGTCTATATCTCGTTTCCCTTTCCCAGACTAGTCTGAAGAAGGGTCTCGAGCCGAAACGTCACCCATCCTTATCTCCAGAGATGCTGCCTGTCCCGCTGAGTTATTCCAGCATTTTATGTCTATCAAAAACTGGGGAAAGGATTTGAAATGTAGAGCATTAATGACCTAACAAAATGCTGGAAGATCCTTGACAAACTCAAATCCTACAACATTTACTGGATGCGATGAAGTTGACCATAAATTTCATGCTCGCATCAATTTCATTGACTACTTGATCACACTACTTTTGAAGTCTGAAAAACAGATTTCCTTAGATTAATTTTACCCAATTTTTATGCTGCAACAATCCCCCGGCATCTTATGAATAGAATTTTGAATGAAGCATCTTGGCTCCAAATGGTAAGAATTTATTGGAAAACACCACAGTACTCTAGACTGGAGCTTGGTACCTCCTTGTTACCAACAATGTAGCAGGTGTACCAATTTTCCAAGAGATCAAAATCTCTAATTGTCATTCTGAACCACAGGTTTAAGACTCCAAACAAAGATACGTTCACTGGTAACATTTTCCAAGGCCACGAATGGTTAATATTTAAGTAATCTATCCTTTGAAGTGATATTAACTAGTTTAATTGAATTAATATCACAATCCTCCTTGGTGCCATTTTGCCATCCACTTTTATTTTGTGGTCTATCAAATATTCATCCACGATCCGTTAAATAGCTTTGTTTGATTCATGAGCAAGAACATCCCTCTTTACTTCACCCACTTGCAGTCTCTCCATTTGGCAAACCGGCTTTTTGATTTCTCCTCATGAAGTGTATGACCTCACACTTCCCTAGATTAAACTCCACTTGCCAGTCCTTTGCCCACTCATTCTTCAATAACCCCATGGCCAATTTACGATATCATTACATGCCCTTCTACTTATTTTCCTTTCATCAGCAAATTTGAAAACCTTACATACTGTTCCTGCCTGCAGGTCATTAATCCTATCGCCGATGAGCATTTCTGACTTATTAATGAACAAATTTGCAGATGACACAAAGTTGGGTGGCAGTGTGAACTGTGAGGAGGATGCTATGAGAATGCAGGGTGACTTGGACAGTTTGGGTGAGTGGGCAGATGCAGTTTAATGTGGATAAATGTGAGGTTATCCACTTTGGTAGCAAAAACAGGAAGGCAGATTATTATCTAAATGGTGTCAAGTTGGGAAAAGGGGAAGTACAACAGGATCTGGGAGTTCTTGTTCATCAGTCAATGAAAGTAAGCATGCAGGTACAGCAGGCAGTGAAGAAAGCGAAGGGCGTGTTGGCCTTCATAACAAGAGTTGAGTATAGGAGCAAAGAGGTCCTTCTGCAGTTGTACAGGGCCCTAGTGAGACCACACCTGCAGTATTGTGTGCAGTTTTGAGGAAGGACATTCTTGCTATTGAGGGAGTGCAGCATAGGTTTACAAGGTTAATTCCCAGGATGGCAGGACTGTCATATGCTGAGAGAATGGAGCGGCTGGGCTTGTACACTCTGAAATTTAGAAGGAGAGAGGATCTTATTGAAACATGTAAGATTATTAAGGGTTTGGACATGCTAGAGGCAGGAAACATGTTCCCGATGTTGGGGGAGTCCAGAACCAGGGGCCACAGTTTAAGAATAAGGGGTAAGCCATTTAGAACAGAGATGAGGAAACACTTTTTCACACAGTTGTGAGCCTATGGAATTCTCTGCCTCAGAAGGCGGTTGGAGGCCGGTTCTCTGGGTGCTTTCAAGAGAGCTAGATACGGCTCTTAAAGATAGCAGTCAGGGGATAAGGCGGGAATGTGGTACTGATTGGGGATGATCAGCCATGATTACATTGAATGGTGGTGCTGGCTCGAAGGGCCGAATGGCCTACTCCTGCACCTATTGTCTATTGAACGTAACCAGGAAATGGTAATGTGCAACAAGAGCTCCATTCACTCCAGAATCTATCATGCAACAAAACACAGAATTACTTGCCATTCAGGTGTAGCACCTGTAGCCTCTGAAAGTGTCTGATAAGCCAGTTCCATCAGTGTCTGAACAGATTGACTGATGCGGCAGGTAGGCAAACACATTGTTCGACTGCCGAGTTGCTTCCCGCTCCCCAGGGTCACCATGTCGCTCGGAATAATGTTGGAAATCATGGGCACTTTTACTTTACTGACTAATCCTAGACTGGGAAGCTTTGGAATGGTGATCTTGGAATCAGCTGAAATCTAAAGGTAGAGCAAGCAGTTAGGAGATTTTTTTTTAAAACCTTTTCACAAAACTTGGTTACAATTAAAAATGTAGGCAAGAAAAAACTGGAACAACAAGGGCACATCCACAGGACAAAGCACTTTATTCAGTTAAATTTACAAGTTGGGAACTTCCTGGTGGATCCATAAATTGTTCCCAAGAATTGTCCCTTATTGTCCACTTGTCATCTATTAATATACGCTGTTCTAAAATAATAACAACATTATTAGTAGCCCATTCTTTCCCAATGTCACCAGACCCCTAAACCAATCAATTGGTACATGGATAGGAAAGGTTTGGACAGATATGGGGGGGCAAACGTAGGCAGGTGGGACACGGGGCATCCTGGCCAGCATGGACAATGACCACTTTTGCACCGCCTCCCACAGAGTGCTACTGCATATTCTTAACACTACCACATTTGGTAATTCCATTACTGTACTTTAATCTTTTTTACTACTACTTTGGATTGCACTACAATCTTGCACCATTCTGCTGTCTTGCATTCGTATTTATGAATCATTACTGTATGAATAATGTTCATCTGTGAACAAGGAATTTCTTTGAACCCTCATCCTGGTGTATTTGACAATAAACCGATTTGATCCCTCCCACGTGTGCTGGGGCTGTGCAAGCATTACTAATTCACCTGAACGGTGTTGTGGATTTCAGATGTCATCAGGTTTCTGGCAGTCACAATCACATCTTGACACTTCTTACTGGCAAAATGAACATTAATATTTCTTGCATATTTCAATAGGTCCGTGGAATGGCTCTGCAAAAACTGCATCTTTTTGAGTTTTTCCTCAAATTCATCTGTGGCTTTTATCACCTGGAAGGGAAAACCAAAAACAGAACGTTAGTTTTGATCTGCAAAACAAAATTACCGTCCTCATTTGCATCCCTGTAAACAATCACCATTCAATCACCAACTCAATTTTTGTAAGAAACCCGAAAACCCGTGGACGTG
>CM075988.1:27331537-27373210 GCA_038087875.1 Malacoraja senta
TCGGCGTGGACTCGGTGGGCTGAAGGGCCTGTTTCCACACTCTATCTTTAAATTAAACTAAAAACACTAAAACGAGAGGAAATGTCAAGAAGGGTTTCTACCCGAAACGTCACCCAATTTTTTCTATCCAGAGATGCTGGCTGCTCCATGGAGTTCTCCAACACAATTAAAGTATGGAATAGTCTTCACCCTACCATAGGTACCAACCAGACGCAACTAAATTTAAGGTAGCTTTTTTTCCCCCCCAAGAACCCTTTTTTGCTTAAGTCCAAGTCAAGAGAGTTTTATTGTCATGTGTCCCAGATAGGGCAATGAAATTCTTGCTTGCTGCAGCACAACAGAATATATAAACATAATACAGAACAGGAGATAAAAGTTCAGTGTGTTTATATACTATAGACCATATATATACACAATATAAACAGATAATATGCAACAGTCTGTTATTTTTCAGAGTTTGGAGTTTGGTGGTGGTGGGTCCATCAGTTTAAATTCCATTTCGAATATTTTTGGAGGACCACGAAACCAAGAAGCAAGAGTTACTCCAGGGAGATAGTGCAGCTCCAGGGAGTGATTCTGCGTTGTTTTTCAGCGGTCGCGGTGAGGCAGCGACCGGACAGCAATGGCGGCCAGAACTCCCACAATGCAAAGGTAGGGAGAAAGTGGCCGACGCCAACCACTTGCCGTGGCAGTGCGCATGTGCAGGGCCGCACTTGCGCACAACCACAGCCAATGATGTGCCGAGTGGAGACCCAAGAGCTAACGCCGAGCGGAGATCCGAGCGGAGACCCAAGAGCCGAGTGGAGACCCTAGAGCTAACGCCGAGCGGAGACCCGAGAGCCTAGTGCCGAGCGGAGAGCTTAGTGGCGAGCGGAGACCCGAGAGCCGAGCGGAGACCCGAGAGCTAGTGCCGAGCGGAGAGCTTAGTGGCGAGCGGAGACCCGAGAGCCGAGCAGAGACCCTAGAGCTAACGCCGAGCGGAGACCCGAGAGCTAGCGCCGAGTGGAGAGCCTAGCGGCAAGCGGAGACCCAAGAGCCGAGCGGAGAGCCTAGCGCTGAGCGGAGACCCGAGAGCTAGCGCCGAGTGGAGAGCCTAGTGCCGAGCGGAGACCTGAGAGCCGAGCAGAGACCCGAGAGCTAGCGCCGAGCCGAGAGCTAGCACCGAGAGCGAGAGCCGAGATCCGAAAGCTAGCGCTGAGCGCCGAGCAGAGAGCCGAGACCCGGACACGGATGGCGGGCAGGTGTTCCGGTGGCTTGCCAAGCCGGGCTAAATGGCATGCCTTTTAGGTTGCCCGGCGGGACTGTAAGTTGCCATTGGCACCCGGGCAACCGCTAATTTCGAGCCCTGAGTAGCCCTTATTTATTTCCTGACAATGATTATGTATCTTTGTAAGTTTCTACCCACGGTTTCTACCCATGCATGTCTGCAGTAGAACAATTAGGCTGTGGGCCGAGGAGCTTTATTCCAGTGTTTTGTGACCCAAGTCACCAAACTACATGAAATTTTAACATATTGTGTAAAAATATTATATAAATCACCCCTGAATCTCGTCATGATCAAGACTTGCACGTTTTTTAAAATTAAATTAGAGAAAAACCGGAAAATTTTCGGGTATTTTAGTCCAATCAAAGCACGTTTAACATTGAGTTGTATGCCAGTTGGCCAATCACGCACTTTGTTTAAGGCTAGCTAGGCAGGGAGCACTGAGAGGGCTTCACTGATGCCTGTTTTACTGGAGATTCCGATGAAGATTCTTTCTAGTTCTGTGGAATACATGTCGTGGAAACTTGCAGCAGGGTAATTGAATTTAGTGAGAAAAGCATTAAGAAGTCTGAAGAATGTGCTGCTAAGTGGATGGAAGTGGAACAAAGCCTTGAAAGCAAAGTCGCTGCTGAGGTGCTGTAACACAAAGGGGACAGCCAGGAATCAACTCTAACGGAAAGGTAAGATCTAAAGTTTGAATTTATGAAAATCTATCTGTATGGACTTTAATTAATTTAATTGCACTCTTATAATGTGAAAAAATGAGATTTGGAGGCTGTACATTCACTCATTCACTCACTCACTCATTCCCTCCACAGATGGCTTAACAGCTGCGGCCCGCCTGCAGTCCGTGTTTTTCTTTTTTTTTTGTTCCCTTGTCCTGTTTTTAGTTAATTTTGCTTTATTAGGTTGTGTATGTGTGTGTGTGGGGTGGGAGAAACATGTTTTTGTCTCTTCCTCTGGGGGGGGGGCGACTTTTTTTCTGTCGTAATCCCCGTCTCCGCCGAGGCCTAATGGCGGAGCTGGCGGCCTCGGAGCTGTGGCAGTGTTCCAGCGGCAGCGGCGACCCGACTCGGCCTCGGAGCTGTGGCTGTGGCGGCAGCAGCGGCCCGACCTCGGAGGCTCGGCCGCGGGCCCAGTGGACGACATCGTCGGGAGCTCGCGGATCACAGGTTGGTGACCTGTTTTTCCGGAGCTCCTGCAACAGCTTCGTCCGCTGGTCTGGAGGGCGGCAGCTCCGGCAGCTTCGACCACCCCGGGCCGCGGAGTTTGAACCGGCCCGTTCGCGGAGCACGGTTGAGCCGCAGGACTGACTTACTTACCATCACCCGGTGGGGTCACAACATCTGAAGCCTGGATCGCCTCGGTGCAGAGGGAAAACAAAGAGGAAGAGACAGAGACTTTAAGATTTTGCCTTCCATCACAGTGAGGAGGTGCCTGGTGAACTCACTGAGGTGGATGTTAAATTTGTGTTTATTGTGTGTTTTTGTCATTTTTATTATATGTATGACTGCAGGCAACGAAATTTCATTCAGAACGAAAGGTCTGAATGACAAAAATAAAATTCAATTCATTCATAACCCATTAATTAGGCTGGTTCAGGAGCAGGACCTCTGCGACAGTGTCATTAAAAAAACACTCACAATTATATTCATCATATTATTTTTATATAATATAATTATAATTAATTATATATGATTACAGTCATATTTACAAGTTATATATATATATATATATATATAGATGTATAATAATATATAGTTTAAATAGACTGCAACACGGAAATAGGGTGCCCATGGTGTAATATGGGCATTGGCCACTAGATGGCGGTCACTTTCCCGATCTCATTTTCTAAATAGTATAATTAATTAATGAGCAGCCTTTGGCAATGACGAGTTATGACTTCCTTCTCACTTATATTTCATCTAAATCTGTGGAAAATGTCATGTAGTTTGGTGACTTGGGTCACGAAAACTGATTTCTAGACACATTTTTGATGCTCGGCCCACAGCCTAAATTTAAGGCTGTTCATTGGACTTTAAAGGAACTGAGAATTGCAATGCTCTCAAATTAAGCTCTGTGGCCAGCCTCTGTTATTTGTTGTGATCTTAAGCTGCAGAATTAATAGGTTTTGAATATTGCACAATAAAGTCTTTGAAGATTAGACATGCCAATTGCTAAAGACTCTTCAGAGAGTTGAAGATTATAATTGCAGGTCCAAGGGCTAATTAAAAGTGGTTAAAATGTGTGGGAAAGAACTGCAGATGCTGGTTTAAATCGAAGGTAGACATAAAATGCTGGATTAACTCAGCAGGACAGGCAGAATCTCTGGAGAGAAGGAATGAGTGACATTTCCAGTCGAGACCCTTAGGTTAAATATTTAAAATCTGGAGAAAATACATTTTAAACTAAGTGAAATTTCAGTTTCTAATTTCCATTTTATTCTTCTCATAGTGCAAGATGCAAAAAACATAAAATCATGTTCTACCAATACAAGCTGCAGTAACTTGAAAGATGTTCATCCAGTTGATTAAAAAATGCTATAGTGACTTGCTGTAGAAACTTGATGATGCTCACCAAGTCCTGGCAACAGAAAATCTGTAATAATTAAGTGTAAATTACTTACTAAAGAATTTCAGTTTTCTGTTCAGTTCACCAAGAATAGCGAATCCATGAAGTATTGATATAAGCAGTGTCTCAAGATCACTCTTCCTCCTTGATGTCATGTTGCATAAGCGTAGCTCAGTTTTCAAAGTCCATCTGAACAAATCCTCAGCTGCAGGAAAACAAGTGATTAGTTCCTGCACCTGTGTCACCTATTCTCTAGTATTCAATACCAGGAATTATTTCTTCAGTGGATACACACAAAAAAAGTAATGGAATTGGTGTACAAGCTCCCTCGAATGGATTAACTGATGGGCCTGTCCCACTTAGGCAACTCTTTAGACGACTGTCAGGGACTAGTTTTAATGGAATTCACCTACGACACACGGCGACAATTTACGACAACACCTGTGTCAGCAAAAATTGTCTCCACTGTTGCCGAAAAATTGTCAACATGTTGGAAATTTTGCGGCAGTCGCCTGTAGTCGCCCAAGTGGGACAGGCCCATGAGTATAATATATTGCAACTTTCCCCTGCAACTGCAGGAGATGCAACACCTGTCCCTTTATCTCCCCCCTTCGATTCCACCCGACAGCCTTTTCAGGTGAGGCAGAGGTTCACTTGCACCTCCTCCAACCTCATCTACTGCATCTGCTGCATCTGCTGTTGCAGGTGTCAATATCTGTACATCGGCGAGACCAACCGCAGGCTCGGAGATCGTTTCGCTGAACACCTCCGCTCACTGCACCGAAACCTACCTGATCTCCCAGTTGCTCAGCACTTTAACCCCCCCCTCCTATTCCCATACTGACCTTTCTGTCCTGGGCCTCCTCTATTGTCAGAGTGAGGCCCAGCGCAAATTGAAGGAACAGCACCTCATATTTCGCTTGGGCAGCTTACACCCCAGCGGTATGAACATTGACTTCTCTAACATCAAATAGCACTTGCTTTCCCTCTCTCTCCATCCCCTCCCCTGCTCAGTTTTCCCACCAGTCTTACTGTCTCTGACTACATTCTATCTCGGTCCCACCCACTCCCCTGACATCAGTCTGAAGAAGAGTCTCGACCCATAACGTCACCCATTTCTTCTCTCCAGAGATGCTGCCTCTCCCGCTGAGTTACTCCAGCATTTTGTGTCTACCTTTGATTTAAACCAGCATCTGTGGTTCTTTCCCATACACAAATTGCAACCTTCTGTTTCCCCAGATTCATAAATGGTATTAGAAACATAGAAAATAGGTGCAGGAGGCCATTCGGCCCTTCGAATCAGCACCGCCATTCATTGTGATCATGGCTGATCGTCCCCTATCAATAACCCGTGCCTGCCTTCTCCCCATACCCCTTGACTCCACTAGCCCCTAGAGCTCTATCTAACTCTCTCTTAAATCCATCCAGTGACTTGGCCTCCACTGCCTTCCATAAATTCACAACTCTCTGGGTGAAAAAATTTGTTCTCACCTCAGTCTTAAATGACCTCCCCTTTATTCTAAGACTGTGGCCCCTGGTTCTGGACTCGCCCAACATTGGGAACATTTTTCCTGCATCTAGCTTGTCCAGTCCTTTTTATAATTTTAGGTACACAAAAATGCTGGAGAAACTCAGTGGGTGCAGCAGCATCTATGGAGCGAAGGAGATAGGCAACGTTTCGGGCCGAAAACCTTCTTCAGACTGATAGGGGGTGGGGGGAGGCGGGGAGAAGAAAGGAAAAAGGAGGAGGAGCCCGGGGCTGAGGGAGACGTAGGAAGGGGAGGAGACAGCAAGGGTTAACTGAATTGTGAGAATTCAATGTTCATGCCCAGAGGATGCAGACTACCCAAGCGGAATATGAGGTGCTGTTCCTCCAATTTCCGGTGTTGCTCACTCTGGCCATGGAGAAGGCCCAGGACAGAGACGTCGGATTCGGAATGGGAGGGGGAGTTGAAGTGCTGAGCCACCGGGAGGTCAGGTTGGTTAATGCGGACCGAGCGGAGGTGTTCGGCGAAACGATCGCCAAGCCTACGCTTGGTCTCACCGTTATAGATCAGCTGACATCTAGAGCAGCGGATGCAATAGATGAGGTTGCAGGAGGTGCAGGTGAACCTCTGTCGCACCTGGAACGACTGCTTGGGTCCTTGAATGGAGTGGAGGGGGGTAAAGCGACATAATTTTATATGTTTCTATAACATGCCCCCTCATCCTTCTAAACTCTAGTGAATACAAGCCTAGTCTTTTCAATCTTTCCTCATATGACAGTCCCACCATCCCAGGGATCAATCTCGTGAACCTACGCTGCACTGCCTCAATCACAAGGATGTCCTTCCTCAAATTAGGAGACAAAAACTGTACACAATACTCCAGATGTGGTCTCACCAGAGCCCAATACAACTGCAGAAGAACCTCTTTACTCCTATACTGAAATCCTCTTGTTATGAAGGCCAACATTCCATTAGCTTTCTTCACTGCCTGCTGTACCTGTAAGCCAACTTTCAGTGACTGGTGTACAAGGACAGAAACATAGAAAATAGGTGCAGGAGTAGGCCATTCGGCCCTTCGAGCCTGCACCCCCATTCAATATGATCATGGCTGATCATCCAACTCAGTATCCTGCACCTGCCTTCTCTCCATACCCCCTGATCCCTTTAGCCACATCTAACTCCCTCTTAAATATAGCCAATGAACTGGCCTCAACTACCTTCTGTGGCAGAGAATTCCAGAGATCCACCACTCTGTGTGAAAAATGTTTTTCTCATCTCGGTCCTAAAAGATTTCCCCCTTATCCTTAAACTGTGACCCCTTGTTCTGGACTTCCCCAACATCGGGAACAATCTTCCTGCATCTAGCCTGTCCAACCCCTTAAGAATTTTGTAAGTTTCTATAAGATCCCCCCTCAATCTTCTAAATTCTAGCGAGTACAACTGCAGTAGAACCTCCCTGCTCCTATACTCAAATCCTTTTGCTATGAATGCTAACATACCATTTGCTTTCTTCACTGCCTGCTGCACCTGCATGCCTACTTTCAATGACTGGTGTACAATGACACCCAAGTCTCGTTGCTTCTCCCCTTTTCCTAATCGGCCACCATTCAGATAATAGTCTACTTTCCTGTTTTTGCCACCAAAGTGGATAACCTCACATTTATCCACATTATACTGCATCTGCCATGCATTTGCCCACTCACCCAGCCTATCCAAGTCACCTTGCAGCCTCCTCGCATCCTCCTCACAGCTAACACTGTTCCCCAGCTTCGTGTTATCCGCAAACTTGGAGATGTTGCATTCAATTCCCTCGTCCAAATCATTAATATATATTGTAAATAGCTGGGGTCCCAGCACTGAGCCTTGCGGTACCCCACTAGTCACTGCCTGCCATTCTGAGAAGGACATGTTTACTCCTACTCTTTGCTTCCTGTCTGCCAGCCAGTGCTCTATCCACATCAATACTGAACCCCCAATACCGTGTGCTTTAAGTTTGTATACTAATCTCTTATGTGGGACCTTGTCGAAAGCCTTCTGAAAGTCCAGATATAACACATCCACTGGTTCTCCCTTATCCACTCTACCAGTTACATCCTCGAAAAATTCTATAAGATTCGTCAGACATGATTTACCTTTCGTAAATCCATGCTGACTTTGTCCAATGATTTCACCACTTTCCAAATGTGCTGCTATCCCATTTTTAATAACTGACTCTAGCAGTTTCCCCACTACCGATGTTAGACTAACTGGTCTGTAATTCCCCGTTTTCTCTCTCCCTCCATTTTTAAAAAGTGGGGTTATATTAGCTACCCTCCAATCCTCAGGAACTACTCCAGAATCTAAAGAGTTTTGAAAAATTATCACTAATGCATCCACTGTTTCTGGGGCTACTTCCTTAAGTACTCTGGCATTCAGCCTATCTGGCCCTGGGGATTTATCGGCCTTTAATCCATTCAATTTACCTAACACTACTTCCCGGCTAACCTGGATTTCACTCAGTTCCTCCAGCTCATTTGACCCCCGATCCTTGCTATTTCCGGCAGATTATTTATGTCTTCCTTAGTAAAGACAAAACCAAAGTAGTTATTCAATTGGTCTGCCATGTCCTTGTTCCCCATGATCAATTCACCTGTTTCTGACTGCAAGGAACCTACATTTGTTTTAACTAATCTTTTTCCCTTCACATATCTATCAAACTTTTGCAGTCAGTTTTTATGTTCCAGTTTTCTTTCATAATCTATTTTCCCTTTACAAATTAAGCCCTTTGTCCTCCTCTGCTGGACTCTGAATTTCTCCCAGTCCTCTGGTAGGCTGCTTTTTCTGGCTAATTTGTATGCTTCATCTTTTGTTTTGATACTATCCCTGATTTCCCTTGTTATCCACGGATGCACTACCTTCCTCGATTTATTCTTTTGCCAAACTAGGATGAACAATTGTTGTAGTTCATCCATGCAGTCTTTAAATGCCTTCCATTGCACATCCACCATCAACCCTTTAAGAATCAATTGTCAGTCTATCTTGGCCAACTCACGTCTCATACACTCAAAGTTACCTTCCTTTAAGTCCAGAACCCTTATTTCTGAATTAATTATGTCACTCTCCACCCTAATGAAGAACTCAACCATATTATGGTCACTCTTGCCCAAGGGCCACGCACAACAAGACTGCTAACTAACCCTTCCTCATTACTCAATACCCAGTCTAGAATAGCCTGCTCTCACGTTGGTTCAGAAAACTATCCCACATACATTCCAAGAAATCCTCTTCCTCAGCACCCCTGCCAATTTGATTCACCCAATCTATATGTAGATTGAAGTCACCCATTATAACTGTTTTACCTTTGTTGCACGCATTTCTAATTTCCTGTTTGATGCCATCCCCAACTCCACTACTACTGTTAGGTGGCCTGTACACAACTCCCACTAGCATTTTCTGCCCCTTAGTGTTTCGCAGCTCTACCCATATCGATTCCACATCCTCCAAACTAATGTCCTTCCTTTCTATTGCGTTAATCTCCTCTCTAACCAGCAACGCTACCCCACCTCCTTTTCCTTTCTGTCTATCCCTCCTGAATATTGAATATCCCTGGATGTTCAGCTCCCAGCCTTGGTCACCCTGGAGCCATGTCTCCGTGATCCCAACTAAATCATAGTCATTAATAGCTATCTGCACATTCAACTCATCCACCTTATTACGAATGTTCCTTGCATTGAGACACAAAGTCTTCAGGCTTGTTTTCACAACACTCTTACCCCTTATACAATTATGTTGAAAAGTGGCCCTTTTTGATTTCTGCCCTGGATTTGTCTGCCTGCCACTTTTACTTTTCACCTTGCTACCTATTGCTTCTACCCTCATTTTATACCCGTCTCTCTTCTCACACATTTAAGAAACCCACCACCTCTTATTCTCTGTTTATTATTTTGTTCTTCTTTCCCCCCCTACATGTTGGGTCTGAGTGCTTCCCTTCTCCGCCTCCTGCCTCACACTGTCTACTAGCTTTCTCCATTTGAGTCCCTCCCCCCAAATGTTCTAGTTTAAAGTCTCCCCAGTAGCCTTTGCAAATCTCCCCGCCAGGATATTGGTCCCCCTCGGGTTCAAGTGCAACCCGTCCTTTTTGTACAGGTCACACTTTCCACAAAAGAGGTCCAAATGATCCAGAAACTTGAATCCCTGCCCTCTGCACCAGTCCTTCAGCCACGCATTTATCCTCCACCTCGCTCCATTCCTACTCTCACTGTCGCGTGGCACAGGCAGTAATTCTGAGATTGTTACCTTTGCGGTCCTTATCTTTAACTCTCCTTCTAACTCCCTAAATTCTCCTTTCAGGACCTCTTCTCTTTTTCTACCTATGTCATTGGTACCTATATGTACCACGACCTCGGGCTCCCTCCCATTTCAGGATATCTTGGACACGTTCAGACACATCCCAGACCCTGGCACCAGGGAGGCAAACTACCATCCGGGTCTCCGTACTGCGTCCACAGAATCGCCTATCTGACCCCCTAACTATAGAGTCCCCTATTACTACTGCCCTCCTCTTCTTTTCCTTTCCCTTCTGAGCAACAGGGCCGGTCTCTGTACCAGAGGCCCGGCCGCTGTTGCTACCCCCAGGTAGGCTGTCCCCCCCAACAGTACTCAAACAGGAGTACTTATTGCCAAGGTGTACAAGGGTACTCTCTAGTCCCTGCCTCTGCCCCTTGCCCCTCCTAACCGTGACCCACTTGTCTGTCTCCCGTGGTCTTGGAGTGACTATCTCTCTGTAACTCCTCTCTATGACCTCCTCGCTCTCCCTGACCAGACGGAGGTCATCGAGCTGCTGCTCCAGGTTCCTAATATGGTCCATTAGGAGCCCCATCTCGATGCACCTGGCGCAGATGTGGACGTCTGGAGGGCTATCAGACTCCAAGACCTCCCACATCTGACATCCAGAACAGTAAACTGCCCTGGGCCTCATACACCCCCCTTACCCAGGATACAATACAAAGTGCTGGAAGAAATCAGCAGGGATCAGACTCCCAATCAGCTGCTTCCTCTAGTCCGCTTCCACCAATCAGCAGCTTCCTCAAGCCCACTTGTTTTGAACTGTGAACTGCGAATGGAACATTACAGATTTGGGTTCCTCCCACTGCAACCGCTCCTGGGCCTCTGTGAATCGAAGACCCGCGATCGGGTTTGGTACTCACTGCCCGGATGTTGCTCCTCCCACTGCAACCGCTCCTGGGCCTCTGTCTCGCTGCACCTCCCCCTTACCTCACCTAACCCCATTGAGATAATAATCTGCCCCCTTGTTTTTGCCATCAAAGTGGATAACCTCACATTTATCTATTTTACACTGTATCTGCCCACTCACTCAACCTGTCCAGGTCACACTGCAACTTCCTAACATCCTAACATCCTCTTCACAGTTCACACTGCCACCCAGCTTTGTGTCATCCGCAAACTTGCTAGTGTTGCTCCTAATTCCCTCCTCCAAATCATTAATATATATGGTAAACAGTTGCAGCTCCAACACCGAGCCTTGCGGCACTCCACTCGCCACTGCCTGCCGTTCACTCCTACTCTTTGTTTCTGGTCTGCCAACCAATTTTCTATCCATGTCAACACCCTACCCCCAATACCATGTGCTCTAATTTTAGTCACCAGTCTCCCATGCGGGACCTTATCAAAGGCTTTCTGAAAGTCTAGATACACTACATCCACTGGCACCATTATACTTGTCACATCCTCAAAAAATTCCAGATGTCAAGCATGATTTCCCTTTCATAAATCCATGTTGACTTGGACTAATCCTTTTACTGCTATCCAAACGCCCCATTATTACCTCTTTAATAATTGACTCCAGCATCTTTCCCACCACCGAAGTCAGGCTAACTGGTCTGTAATTCCTCGTTTTCTCTCTCGCTCCTTTCTTGAAAAGTGGGATAACATTAGCTATCCTCCAATCCACAGGAACTGATCCTGAATCTATTGAACAATGGAAAATGATCACCAATGCGTCCACTATTTCTAGAGCCACCTCCCTGAGGACCCTGGGATGCAGACCATCAGGTCCAGGGGATTTATCATCCTTCAGTCCCATTAGCCTACCCAATACTATTTCTCATCTAATGAAAATGTCTTTCAGTTCCTCTACCCCCTTAGATCCTCTGTCCTCCAGTACATCTGGGAGATTGTTTGTGTCTTCCTTAGTGAAGACAGATCCGAAGTACCTATTCAACTCTTCTGCCATTTCCTTGTTGCCCGTAATAATTTTACCCATGTCTGCCTTCAAGGGACCCATATTTGACTTTGCTACTCTTTTTCCCTTAACATATCTAAAGAAGCTTTTACTGTCATTCTTTATATTCCTGGCCAGCTTCCCTTCGTACTTCATCTTTTCAGCCCGCATTGCCCGTTCTGTTTCCTTCTGTTGTCCTATGAAAGTTTCCCAATCCTCTGGCTTCTGGCTACTCTTTGCTGTGTTATACATCTTTTCATTTAGTTTTATTCTATCCCTAACTTTTCTTGTCAGCCCCGGTTGCCTCCTATTGTGACGAAGGAGAAATAACCATTCCCTTTAATACAAAAAGACTAATGGAACTAGATAATGAATTACTCCCAACTAATCTGGATATTCACATCTTAACGCTTGGCTTCAGTATTTCACCAGAAGTAAAACATGTTCATTCACCTTTTGTTGGTGCCGGTGAAGGGGGAAGGTTCCATACTGCCAGCTGTTTCCACTCTTCCCCTAAATGATACAACAATTTCTCCTTCTGCACAATGAGCTCTGTGCCAAGTACTTGCAACATCTTCAGCTCAACACCCTTCCTTGATTTTAGTAGGGTAAGATTGTGCTGTGCCTTGCAAATAGAAGCAGAAACGCAAGACACTGTAAGACACTTTGCAAACTGTAATTGAATTTAGCAATCAGGAAATTCATCAAACTCCATATTTTAAACTTGCCACAAGTGTCAGTAAAAATTGCAGATGCAGAAACAAGCAGCATCTTATCAGAATGTAGAGCATTATCCCTCAAAATATTAAGCTTTTGATCAAATACATTGTGGGATATTTCTGAGCACAAAAGCTTGAAATGCGTCTTTGTTAACATTCATCACACGTCAAGGTAACTAGACAAAAATGATTTCAACAGGTTTGAGAAATGTGATGATCCCATTTGAAAGCAATTTTCTCTTAGTCATCAACCACCCACCCACTCCATCTCCAATTTCCTCCATCCGTTTAAGTTTAAAACACATCCTCAATCACATTATCTGTATTTTTGTTCATCACCAGACAAATTAATTCACCATTTGTAGTCTGACCTTCAGCTGCCCAGGCCCTTATACTCTGAAATAGCCTCCTTTAAAACACTTCTCCATATTTAACTTAATCAAGAGCTTTGGGGTTGTTTTTTTCCCTTCAGTAATCAATGATAGGACATTGGGTTTGTTATACAAATGCAAGCAGCTTCTGTTGTTTTAACAGAACCAATACAGCGCCACAAGAATTTTTCCTAAATGTTTAATTAACTTTTATAATACCCGAGCAGCAAGATTTATGGCTCCAAAGGAAGATGTCGATAGGCATGCTAACCTTATTGAGATGCTCTGCAGATTTGGTATAATTTTTTTCCAACAAGGCTTGCTGATGTGTTTCTAGGGCTGTATCAAACTGGAAAAAATAACAAATATTTTTTTTAAAAGTCACACTAATTCTAGCAGTCCCGAATATCTGCAAGTCAAACAAAAATACTTCAAAGACAAGTACAGTGCCCTCATAATGTTTGGGACAAAGACCCATCGTTTATTTATTGCGTCTGTACTCCACAATTTATAGACAATAGACAATAGGTGCAGGAGTAGCCCATTTGGCCCTTCGAGCCAGCACCGCCATTCAACGTGATCATGGCTGATCATCCCCAATCAGTACCCCGTTCCTGCTTTCTCCCCATATCCCCTGACTCCGCTATTTTTAAGAGCCCTATCTAGCTCTCTCTTGAAAGTATCCAGAGAACCCGTCTCCACTGCCCTCGGAGGCAGAGAATTCCACAGACTCACCACTTTCTGTGAGAAAAAGTGTTTCCTCATCTCCGTTCTAAATGGCTTATTCTTAAACTGTGGCCCCTGGTTCTGGACACCCCCAACATCGGGAACATGTTTCCTGCCTCTAGCGTGTCCAAGCCCTTAACAATCTTATATGTTTCAATGAGATCCCCTCTCATCCTTCTAAACTCCAGAGTGTACAAGCCCAGCTGCTCCATTCTCTCAGCATATGACAGTCCCGCCATCCTGGGAATTAACCTTGTAAACCTACGCTGCACTCCCTCAATAGCAAGAATGTCCTTCCTCAAATTAGGGGACCAAATCTGCACACAATACTCCAGGTGTGGTCTCATTAGGGCTCTGTACAATTGCAGAAGGACCTCTTTGCTATATTCGATTCCTCTTGTTATAAAGGCCAACAAGCCATTTGCTTTCTTCACTGCCTGCTGTACCTGCATGCTTACTTTCAGAGACTGATGTACAAGGACCCCCAGATCCCGTTGTACTGCCCCTTTTCCCAAAAAATTTTGAGATTTGTAATAGAGAAAAAAAAAATCACATGTTGTTAAAGTGCACATTGTCAGAATTTATTAAAAAGTATTTTTTATACTTTTTTGGTTTCACATTGTAGAAATTACAGCTGTGTTTATACATAGCAAACTATCCAAGCCCTTCCGCATAGTCCCTGCTTTCTCTACCTGCCCCTCCACTTATTTTCGTATTATCTGCAAACTTGGCCACAAAGCCAATCCCATTATCAAAATCATTAAATCATTATGAAGTTCGTAAGTGATAGGAACAGAATTAGGGCATTCAGCCCATCTACTCCGCCATTCAATTATAGTTCATCGCTCTCTCCATCTCAATCCCATCCCTTCCTCCATAACCCCTGACACCCGTACTAATCAATAATCTATCTATCTGTGTTTAAAATATCCATTGACTTGGCCTCCACAGCCTTCTGTGGCAATGAATTCAAGGGAAAATTTATAGACAATAAATAAAATTTCAGAATGGGGAAAATAAGGAATCATCAAATATATTTACCTCATGTAATTGTGTTAACACACTCAATAAAACTGTACTTTTTTCCAACTGTTGTTTCAGTTCACTGAACTCAGTAACAGCAACACGGAGGTCTCTCTGAACCTGTTTAAAAAAAACATGCAAGATAATCACCGAAAACTCTGTACCTTAAATCTAAAGGAAGTACATATTTCATATCTCGAGTTTTAGCTCAAAATAAAAAAATCATATTGATTTTGTACGATGCAAAGCAAGCTATGTCAATAAGAGACAAAATTATGTTTTTTCTAAATATTTTGGTCAAGGAGCCTAGATAGAACCTGGCATAATCAGCAAATGTAAAAACATCTAGAGAAAGTTTTAAACTCGTGTTTCCAATGCTTTTACATTAATTTATAAGGTAAATACATAGTGAAAGATCTATTTTAAACTGTGAGGAAAAATAAATAGCACCAAAATGTTAGCAGCCATTTGGCAGACCTGGTTTCTTTACGTGTATTATGTTGGCAACAGCATAATCAACGTTTTTATAAAATAACATGGAATGGTCCACAAGAACTCTTGAATATTTTAAATGAATAAACATTATTATTTAAATAAAGTCAGTCATACTGCGCAGAAACAAGCCCTTCTGCCCAACATGTTCCAATTACACCAGTGCCACCTGCCTACGATTGGCTCATATCCCTCCAAACCTGTCCTATCCATGTACCTGCCAAACGTCTCTTAACCATTGCAATAGCAGACTTGGTTTCAACTGCTTCAACTACCTCCCCTGGCAGCTTGTTCCATACACCCACCACCCTTTAGAGTCAGAGTCATATAGACCAACAATACACATCTGGGCAAGAGACTCTCTGTGTCCACTCGATCTATTCCGCTCGTGATTTTATACACCTCTGTAAGATCACTCTTCATCCTCCTACGCTCCAGGGAATAGGGTCCCAGCCTGCTCAAACTCTTCCTATACTTCAGACCCTCTAGTCCTGGCAACATCCTTGTAAATCTTCTCTGCACCCTTTCCAACTTAACATCTTTCCTATAGCATGATGCTCAGAACTGAACTCAATATTCTAAATGCAGCCTCACCAACATCTTGTTGACCTCCCAACTTCTATACTCAATACTCTGACTGATACTTTGACCTGCTGTCAAACATTAACACTTAGTAATATTACAACTCTGTACATGCATCCATGTGCTGTCTTCCTCAATGCCCAAGCTCAGTATGACTTGCAGCATGCCAGTACAATTATGTCAGGAGCACTGTGAACGGGCACCCCCAAGATCAAAAATACATCCGGTTGCAATCCCCTTGTCTTAATCAATGAGGCCTTGTTACAATCTGTCATTCCATTCCAGCTGGATAGTTTTTTTCTAGTTACCTCATTTTCAATTTGTGACTTAAGGACATCAATCTCCATCGATATTTCAACCACCTGATTTACCAAATCCTCTCCATTTTTTAAACTTGGGATGAACTCCTCATACTTCTTGTTTATTGTGTTGCAAACTTCACCCTAGGAAAAAATATACAATTCAGTTGAAAGTTTCAGTTATCTTAATCCTCTTAAAAGCTCAACACCACCATAAACAAGCAAAAAGGCTTAAAACTGAAAAAATACAAGCTTCATCTTGTCATCTTTGAAAAATAATAAATTGTTGAAAAATGAAAATGAATAATGAAAAATGAGTTAGTGAAATACCTTATTATTCAAGAAAATAATAAAATGCAACACGTGAAAGTGCAGCATACGGAATAAGCCAATATTTAAAGCTTTTGTTCCCTGTAGCCAACATTATTGCAAGAAATATAAACAAAGAAATATGAAAGCTTACTGATTCCATTTAAACTATTAGACAAAAATAAAGATGTAATCTTCATATTTTGTGACATATTCAACAAAGCACCTAATGCTGGATGTCTGTCATTGCTTATGATAATAATGGGTGTAATTTGAGTCAATGGATTAAGGAATATTAAAGTGTAATTGGTTTGAATGCATTATATAAATGACATTAATTTGCAGAACAACTCCAATGATACTGGTAATATAGATACAAACAAGACTTCTACTATAAGAAAAAAATAAGGATGCTGAGGATACTAAAACCTTCCTTCAATGCTAAAATTAATCTGAAGACACGCCTCTCTCTCCCTCCCCTTAGTGCAATTGGACACAACTCTTGCAATAGTAGACTTGTTCTTTTTTTCCCTCTCAATATCTTGTTTTATCCAAATAGTTTGTTTGACAATCTATACAGCTACGATGTTGCTGTAGGCTAGGCTTTGTGGCTGGACCTCACTGTGAGGAAAGAGTTAACAGACATGGTTGATTTAGACTAGGGATAGAAAAATGGCTTGGGGTGTCAGCAGAAGCCAGACTGCTGGTAAAATAGAAAATAACGATATATAGAACAGTGGGCGGCGCGACTCTCGTCAGCAGCGGCCTCTGCAGCCCGTCTGTCTTTTTATTATTTTTGTCTCGTTTCTATGTAGTTTTTATTAATTTTTTTTGTCGGGGTATGTGTGTGGTGGGGGGGGGACTTTAAAATCTTTGCCCTGTACGGGAGACCCAACCTTTTCTTTGTCGGGTCTCCGTTGTCGTTGGGGCTGGGCAACGTGGAGCGGCCTCCAGCAGGGACGACCTGGGGCTCCAGTTGCGGAGCTGCGGACTACTCACCGTCACGGGGCTGGCCGAGTCCGGAGCGGGTGGAGCTGCGGTGGAGACAATCGCTGCTGCAACCCGACCCCCGGAGATTCGGAGGCTACAACCGCGGGTCTGGCGGACGGCAACACCGGAAGCCCACGGGTCCCTGGTGGGAGACCGCTTTTCGGGGCTTCCGCAGCGGCGACTTCTCCCGCCCGAGTTGCGGGGTTGAAGAGCACCTGGAGCGGGGCTTTACATCACCGCCCCGCGCGGCTTGGAATGGCCGCGGGGCCTTGCGTGCGCGCGCCGGGGCTCTAACACCAAGACCCGGTGCGCGACCTTGCATCACCCGGCGTGGCTTTAATGGCCGCGGGACAATCACCATCGCCCGCCGGGGGCTTTGACTTTCACTCTGACATCGGGGGGGGGGGGGGGAGTGCAGTGGAGAGATACGTTTTTTTGCCTTCCATCACAGCGCTGTGACGTATGTATGTGTAAATTGTAAATTGTGTTGTGACTCGGGTCTTTTTCGTTTTGTAATGTATGGCTGCAGAAACCCCTCAACGGGGTCCAAATGACAAATAAATTGTATTGTATTGTATTGTATTGTATGATATGGGAGGTGTCTTTGACGTCGGGTGGACGTTCCAGGACGTTCTCGTGGGAATGTGGGCTTTATGTTATGATTGGAAGAAGCTCAATGGGGAGGGATGAGGGTGTGACAATGATACCCATGAAATGTATAAAGATAGAAGACATCCCGATCCTCGGTGTGCCTCTAGGGGACATCAGAGGAGAGGCACCTATTCTGCAGAATATGATTTAAATAAAAAGCTTCTTTGCCAACTTTGTCTCTAAAAGCGTTTGTGATTTTGAATCTCACACCACCATACTTGTGCCTCTCAATAAACTCAATTTGAACTTGATTTGAATCCAACAATATATCCCCACTACTCCACTCCCCTCCCTCCTCTCCTTCCCCAGCCCCACTCCACTGCCCTCACCTCTCTTCATCCTCTACCGCCGCCCTTTACCCTGCACTCCCCACTCACCTCACCTGTCTTCCTCCCTTCATACCCTGCACTCTACTCAACCTCACCTGTTTTCCTCCCTCCCCTGTCTCCCTCCCCCTCCATCAAACCCTCACTCTCCTCACCTCACCTGTCTTCCCCTCCCTCCTACCTGCTCTCCCCGCTCACCTCCTTCCAGAAGCCGAGCCAGCTCAGCAGTCCCGCAACCCCGCTAAGATAAGCTCCCCCTCAACCTCACCTGTCTCCCTCCCTCCCCTGCTCCCTCCTCCATACACTGCACCCCTCACATCACCTGTCTTCCTCCCTCCCCTCTGTCTTCCTCCCCTCTCTCCCCATCCCCACACCTCTCTCCCTCCCCCCATACCCTCCCTCCCCTCAACCTCCCCTGTCTCTCCCTCCCTCTCCCCATCCCCACACCTCTCTCCCTCCCCCCATACCCTCCCTCCCCTGTCTCTCCCCCTCCCTCTCCCCTCTCCCCTCTCCCCTCTCCCCTCTCCCCCTCCCCTCTCCCCCTCCCCCTCCCCTCTCCCCTCTCCCTCTCCCCCTCTCCCCCTCCCTCCTCCCCTCTCCCCCTCCCTCTCCCTCTCCCCCTCCCCCTCTCCCCTCTCCCCCTCCCCCTCCCCCTCCCCCCTCCCCCTCCCCTCTCCCCTCTCCCCTCTCCGGATACGTTTGCGCGCGTGCAGGACACGAGCCGCCAGGCCTTTGGTGTTTTCACCTTGACTTCCTCCACACGACGAGCCAGGCGGCCGATCTTGGTGCCGATATCGTCCTTCTCCAGCTTTCCCGCCGACTCCAAAACCTCGGCCACGAACGACGACATCTTCCAGCCTCCACCGCGCAGATGGCCGCAAGGCACGGCGGGAAATGTAGTTTATATTGCGCACACACCTCCCGTGAGCCTCCACTGCGCAGATGGCCGCAAGGCGCGGCGGGAAATGTAGTTTATAACCGCACACAACTCCCGCGAGCCTCCGGGCGCCCCAGCGCAAGGCGAGGCGGGAAATGCAGGTCATTGGAATCAGAGTATCTTTGACCACAACCACCCACAACTACAAACCTGCACGTCTTTTGGGATGTGGGAGGAAACCAGAGCACCTTGCCACTGCCCCAGAGACCCGGGTTCGATCCTGACTACGGGTGCTGTCTGTGCGGAGTTTGCACGTTCTCCCTGAGACAGTACTTTTGATCAGTACGGGTGCCAAAGGTTATGGGGTGAAGCCAGGAGAATGGGGTTAGGAGGGAGATAGATCAGCCATGATTGAATGGCGGAGTAAACCTGATGGGCCAAATGGCCTAATTCTGCTATTTCTTATGACCATTTCCTCCACAGATGCTGCCTGACCCGCTGTGTTCCTCCAGCACTCTGTGTTTTGTTCAGGATTCCAGCATCTGCAGTTCCTCTTGCCAAAGCTAGAAAACCTGAAATTTAGTCCAGTTGAGTCTAGTTTCTTGTCACGTGTACCGAGGCGCAGTGAAGAGTTTTTGTTGCATGCTGCACTGCAGAGAGAACTCAAGGGTTTACTGCAATTCATGCTGCATCTCCCCCTCCCCCTCCCAAAAGAAAACCAAATTCTTGTTTCACCTCGGCAGGATTCAGTGCCTGCGCCCCAGTTACACCATAACCAGATTTCTTAGCTTTGGTGAGATGTATTGAGAGTCAAGAATTCCAGAGACACAAAATAAAAAGAGACCAATATACAAGATCACGGCTCTTTATTAATGGCTTTTACAATGACCTTAGAAAAGGTGGGTGGGATTTGAGTCACCTGCTGCAAAAGAAAGGGAAGTGAGGACTTCAGAACAACTCCTTGGTTGGACAATAGACCCACTGGTCCTCATGACCCCAACAGGTTAAGTCTTGCTGTCTACATAGACAACTTTTGGATGGGTACATACTGAGTAACGTCCTGCACCCTGGAAGAGCAGTGTCCAGAGTGGTTACAGTGGGTTTCTGGTGACATCTGATCTCTCTCTTTGGATCAGGTTGCAGACCGTAGTGACGAGGCTTCAATGGGCTTCTGCTCGATTTTTCCCTCTGGCACTGTGCAGCAAAATGTTGGAGGTAGATCATCAGCCATGGACTTGAAGGGCAGGGCAACGCTGAAGATCCCAAAGGCCCATTGTTTCTACAAATACTGAGCGATCCTGCACATACAAATAACAAGGCAAATGCAATGTTAACATTCATTTCAAGACAACTGGAATATAAACTCAAAAAGCTGGAGTAACTAAAATATATAAAAATAGATGTAATGCTGAGGCTGAGAAGTAGCAGTTGGAATACAGCATTGCAAAATGTGTAGTCATGCATTTTGGTAGTAGGAATAAAGGAATAAAGTAGTCTATTTTCTAAATGGGGAGAGAATTCAGGATTTGGAGGTGCAAAGGGACTCGGGAGTGCTGCTGCAGGATTCCTAAAAAGTTAATTTGCAAGTTGAATCGGTGGTAAGGAAGGCGAATGCAAAGCCGGCAGTTATTTTGAGAGGGCTAGAATACAAATACAGGGATGTAATGCTGAGGAGTTCCTAGGGCACTGGTCAGACCGCATTTGGAATATTGTGAGCAGTTTTGGGCACCAAATCTCAGGAAGGATGTTGGTCATAGAAACATAGAAAATAGGTGCAGGAGGAGACCATTCGGCCCTTCGAGCCAGCACCGCCATTCATAGTGATCATGGCTGATCGTCCCCTATCACTAACCGTGCCTGCCTTCTCCCCATATCCCTTGACTCCACCAGCCCCTAGAGCTCAATCTAACTCTCTCTTAAATCCATCCAGTGATTTGGCCTCCACTGTCCTCTGTGGCAGGGAATTCCATAAATTCACAACTCTCTGGGTGAAAAGGTTTTTTCTCACCTCAGTCTTAAATTACCTCCCCTTTATTCTAAGACTGTGGCCCCTGGTTCTGGACTCGCCCAACATTGGGAACATTTTTCCTGCATCTAGCTTGTCCAGTCCTTTTATAATTTTATGTTTCTATACGATGCCCCCTCATCCTTCTAAACTCCAGTGAATACAAGCCTAGTCTTTTCAATCTTTCCTCATAAGACAGTCCCGCCTTCCCAGGGATCAATCTCGTGAACCTACGCTGCACTGCCTCAATCACAAGGATGTCCTTCCTCAAATTAGGAGACCAAAACTGTATACAATACTCCAGATGTGGTCTCACCAGAGCCCTATACAACTGCAGAAGAACCTCTTTACTCCTATACTGAAATCCTCTTGTTATGAAGTCCAACATTCCATTAGCTTTCCTCACTGCCTGCTGTACCTGCACGCCAACTTTCAGTGACCGGTGTACAAGGACACCCAGGTCTCGCTGTATCTCCCCCTTATCTAACCTAACCCCATTGAGATAATAATCTGCCCCCTTGTTTTTGCCGCTAAAGTGGATAACCACACATTTATCTATATTATACTGCATCTGCCACGCATCTGCCCACTCACTCAACCTGTCCAGGTCACCCTGCAACCTCCTAACATCCTCTTCACAGTTCACACTGCCACCCTGCTTTGTGTCATCCGCAAACTTGCTAGTGTTGCTCCTAATTCCTTTTTCCAAATCATTAATATATATGGTAAACAGTTGCGGCCCCAACACCGAGCCTTGCGGCACTCCACTCGCCACTGCCTGCCATTCTGAAAAGGACCCATTCACTCCTACTCTTTGCTTCCGACCTGCCAACCAATTTTCTATGCATGTCAACACCCTACCCCCAATACCATGTGCTCTAATTTTAGTCACCAGTCTCCCGTGCGGGACCTTATCAAAGGCTTTCTGAAAGTCTAGATACACTACATCCACTGGCACCCCGTCATCCATTTTACTTGTCACATCCTCAAAAAATTCCAGAAGATTAGTCAAGCATGATTTCCCTTTCATAAATCCATGTTGACTTGGACTAATCCTTTTACCGCTATCCAAATGCCCCATTATTACCTCTTAATTAATTGACTCCAGCATCTTTCCCACCACCGAAGTCAGGCTAACTGGTCTGTAATTCCCCGTTTTCTCTCACGCTCCTTTCTTGAAAAGTGGGATAACATTAGCTATCCTCCAATCCACAGGAACTGATCCTGAATCTATTGAACATTGGAAAATGATCACCAATGCGTCCACTATTTCTAGAGCCACCTCCCTGAGGACCCTGGGATGCAGACCATCAGGCCCAGGGGATTTATCATCCTTCAGTCCCATTAGCCTACCCAATACTATTTCTCGCCTAATGAAAATTTATTTCAGTTCCTCTACCCCCTTAGATCCTCTGTCCTCCAGTACATCTGGGAGATTGTTTGTCTTCCTTAGTGAAGACAGAACCGAAGTACCTATTCAACTCTTCTGCCATTTCCTTGTTGCCCATAATAATTTCACCCGTGTCTGCCTTCAAGGGACCGACATTTGACTTTGCTACTCTTTTTCCCTTAACATATCTAAAGAAGCTTTTACTGTCCTTCTTTATATTCCTGGCCAGCTTCCCCTCGTACTTCATCTTTTCAGCCCGTATTGCCCGTTTTGTTTCCTTCTGTTGTCCTAAGAAAGTTTCCCAATCCTCTGGTCCAGAGAACATTTACGAGAATGATCTCAGGAATGACTGGATTAAGATATGATGGCGTTTGGCGGCACTGGGCCTGTACTTGCTGGAGTTTAGAAGGATGAGGGGGAAACTCATTGAAACTTACCGAATAGTAAAAGTGGATGTGGAGAGTATGTTTCTACCAGTCGGAGAGTCTTGGACCAGAAGCCATAGCCTCAGAATAAAAGGACGTACCTTGAGAAAGATGAGAAGGAATTTCTTTAGTCAGAGAGTGGTGAAGCTGTGGAATTCATTGCCACAGACGGAGATGGAGGCCAAGTCAATGGATATTTTTGAGGCAGAGATTGACAGATTTTTTATTAGTACGGGTATCGGGTTATGGGGCGAAGGCAGGAGAATGGGGTTGAGAGGGAAAGATGGATCAGCTCTGATTGAATGGCAGAGTAAACTTGATGGGCTGAATGGCTTTATTCTGCTCCTGTAACATGAATTTCTTTAGGGAGAGGGCGGTGAATCTGTGGAATTATTTGCCACAGACGGCAGCGGAGGCCAAGTCATTGGGAATTTTTAAAGCGGAGATTGACAGGTTCTTGATTAGTAAGGGGATCAAAGGTTATGGGGAGAAGGCAGGAGAGTGTTGAGAAGGAAATATAGATCAGCCATGGTTGAATGGTGGAGTAGACTCGATAGGCTGAATGGCCTAATTTTGGTCCTATGACTAATTAAGTTATGACAAGTGGCACTGGCAGAGCAGTTTGAAGACCGACAGCTGTCTACATTGTTGGTGGCACAGGAGCTGCTTCAGACAGTGAGAGATCGGGAGCCATGAATATGCTGCCAGTGAGTGTTCTACAACTGTTTGTAAGGTCTATCTCGTGGGGAATTGCAGAGGAAGGATACCCAAGTAAAGGTCTTACCTGAATTCCCGAGCGTTGTCCCATACCAGGCACGGGAAGGCAGTTCAGCGGAGAAGCAGCTCAGTCTATTCCCAGTAGCACCACATCCTCCTCAGGAACACAGAAGAGTAAGGAGCGATGAAGCTTCTACATGTTTCCCTTGGTCCATGGCCATCTCTTCAGATCTTGTCCTTTGGTCAATCTCCGGTCAATCAGAGGCTGATGATCACCCTGGAAAAAGTTCAATCTCTTCCCTTCTTTGTTCTCCCATGGTCAGGGGCCTCGAGACTTCCGTTGACGGGACGATCTTGGATCCCGTAGCCGCCGATCGGGTCCTCTGCGTCGGGGCGATCAAGCTCCTGCATTGGGGGGATCTCTGCTCCCCTGCGCCAGGCGATCAGACCACGGGTTGGGGCTGGTCGAACCTCCTGCGACTTTCGACCTTCCTGACATCAGTCTCTTGATTGGGAGCTCCTTGATGTTGAAATCTGCAGGCCGCTGTTGGAGTGTCGATCCCAGGCAAGGGATCGCAGGCTCCGATGGTAAGTCCACGGCCCTGCAGTGGGGCTCAAGTCAAGGGCCTGTCCCACTTGGGAGATTTTTTAGCGGACTGCCGGCGACTGTCAAGTTTCCGGCACTCGCCTGTAAAACTGGGAACTGGTACGGCGACTGTCAGAGTGGAACACACATACACACACACACATACGCTCGCACATACACACACACGCTCGCACATACACACACACGCGCACACACGCACGCACATACACGCAAACACACATACACACGTGCACACACACATGCACATACACACGCACACACGCTCGCACATACACACATACACACACGCGCGCACACACACACACGCAAACACACATACACACGCGCACACACACTCGCACATACACACACATGCTCACACATACACACACGCGCACGCACAAACACGCAAACATACATACACACGCGCACACACACATGCACATACACACGCACACACGCGCACACACACACATACGCTCGCACATACACACACACGCTCACACATACACACACACTCGCACACACACACGCAAACACACATACACAAGCGCACACACACATGCACATACACACGCACACACATACGCATGCACATACACACGCATATACACACGCGCACACACACACACACATACGCATGCATACACACGCTTATACACACACACACACACACACACACGCACATACACGGCAGGGGTGAGGGAAAGCGGGGGGGGCGTTGTCGGAAACACACCACGATGTACAGGAAGGCTAAAGACGGCTGGCACAATGTACGGTAGGTCCTTTAAAAGAGGGGGAGGGGGGAGGGGAGCAGGGGGGAGAAGGAGTTGGGACACTTTTAAGAAGCCAGACAACTTTTAATAAGCCAGAGATACACAGCTGAGAAGTTTGGCGGGCATTTAACGTTACCGGTCGGTTATCCTTGGTTCTGTAAACTCGTGCTGGTGTTTTTTCCCCCCCAATGAGCCAATGAAAATGACCGGTCAGCAAACGCGACTAACTAAAACTACCTACGATTACCTCGACTACGCATAACCACATGGTGACCCAATTACCACTGCACATACAACTACAGGATTATTGATTTTCTCCATGGCGACCAATTCAATTCAACATGTTGAAAACTTTGCTGCGACCATACTGACGCTGCGACTAGTTCCCAGAATACGGGAACTCCCCGCGACCATGAAGGAGACTCGCCAGAGACCACCAGCGAACATGTGGCGACCATGTGTATCTCGCCACTCGCTGCACCAGCTGGATCTCTCTGCACCCCCAACCTGGACAGCCTCTCTGCACCAGCAACGCTGCACCAGCTGGATCTCTCTGCACCCCCAACCTGGACGGCCCCTGCACCTGCTCTGCTCGACGCCTCTCTGCACCTGCGCTGCTGGACGGCCTCTTTGTTCCCTCACTGCTGGACACCTCGCTGCACACGCTCTACCGGATGGCCTCTCTGCTCACCCACCGCTGGCTTCTCTCTCCACCTGCATGGACGCCTCTCTGCACCTGCACCGCTGGACAACCTCTCTGCCGCTTCATTATGATCAAATACTCGGCTCTGCGGCTGACTGGTCTCTCCAACAATCACACCCCATCCTGCATCCCAATCATTAAACAATTTGGACTTCTGCGTCGACCCCGTTACATTCACAGAGGCTCTCAACGCAAGCTTGTTTGCTCCGGCCATAGACATTCCATTCCATCCATCTGCTCACTATCACGCTCTGCCCCCCCCTCAACCGCGTCACCCCCCATCCCAGCTGACCACATGCACTGTCAACTGGGACAACCTCAGATCTCTCCAGCCTGCCCCCATCCCTCCACCCTCTCACAATGCCAACTTTGTCCTCCTCAACACCCGGTCGCTCAACAACAAAGCCCTTGCCCTCCATGAACTAATCCTTGACAACACTCTTGACTTCCTTCTGCTCACTGAAACCTGGCAACAACCCAATGTCTTCTTCTCCCTCAATCAAGCATCCCCATCTGGATTTAATTATATCTCCAAACCCCGCCCCTCCCGCCATGGAGGCGGCCTTGCTGTTATTTTCAACCAGAACTTTCCGATCGCTGAACTCCCCCTCCCCCCAGTAGCATCATTTGAATTCCTTGCCTTCAAAGCCCTTTCCTCCATGACAGTCATCCTCATTTACCGGCCACCTAAACCAAACCCCTCCTTCCTATCTGACTTCACTGAATTCCTCACACTTGTCTCATCTCTCCCCCCACGTCTGCTGCTACTTGGTGACTTAAACATTCATATGGACTCCCCCACCTGCAAGTTCGCATCTGAATTCGCTTTTTTACTTGACAACCTCTCTCACTCAGCACGTCACCTTTCCCACTCATGACAAAGGTCACATCCTTGACCTGGTCTGCTCCACAAATCAACCGGTACTCGACCTCCATCCATGCCTCTTCCCCCTCTCTGATCATAAGCTTATACGGTTCACCATCCCTTCTCCGACACCTCGCCCCCGCTTCCTCCGAGAAATCACCTTCCGTAATCTAAAATCCATCGACCCTCACCATCTCTCTGACCTGCTCTCCACCACTCTCCCCCTGGACTCAACCCACATCTCACCTGATGATCTCACAAACCATCTCAATTCCACCTTGTCTACCTCCCTTAACACTCTGGCCCCCCTCAAAACAAGAACCGTAACTTTTAATAAATCTTCACCCTGGTACACAGCTGCACTTCGTAAGCTGAAACAGATTGGTCGCCGACTTGAACGACTCATAAAGAAATCACCTCTCACAGTCCACCATGAAACTTACAAACTCCACCTCACTGCCTACAAAGATGCCCTCATTGCTGCTAAATCTGCCTACCTCTCCTCCATATTCACCAACCCCTGCCTAAACCACAGAACCCTCTTCTCCACAGTGTGCAACCTCCTCAAGCCTCGAGCCATCACTCTCCCTACCTCCACTCCGGATCTCTGCAACTCATTCCTCCACTTTTTCGCTGACAAAATCAGCACCATCTATCAATCCCTATCCCCTGTACCCGACTCCCCAGCATCTACTCCACCACCTACCAAGGCCCCTCCTTTCAACATCTCCGCTGATCTCCATATCCCTCCCCCTCACTGCTTCCTCTCCCAGTTTGACCCGGTCACCCCTACTGAAATCTCCAAACTCATCAGCTCTTCCAAACCCACTACCTGCTCCCTTGACCCTCTCCCCACTCCCCTGCTGAAGTCCTGCCTCCCTGCTCTCTGCCCCTACCTCACTAATCTTTTCAACTCCTCATTGTCCCAAGGAATTGTCCCCTCTGCTTTCAAAACTGCTGCTGTCACACCAATCTTAAAGAAACCTGGTCTTGATCCCTCCTCTCTCATTAACTACCGCCCTATCTCAAACCTCCCCTTTTTATCAAAAACCGTGGAGCGTATCGTCGCGTCACAACTTCATTCCCACCTCCTCGCGTATAACCTATTCGAACCCCTCCATAGCACAGAAACTGCTCTCCTCAAAGTCCTCAATGACCTCCTTACCTCTGCTGACACTGGCTCCCTCAATATCCTCATCCTCCTCGACCTGAGTGCAGCCTTCGATACCGTCAACCATAACATCCTGCTCACCAGACTTAGGGACCTTGGCATTGAAGGTTCTGCACTCAGCTGGCTCCGTTCCTACCTTTCCAACTGATCCCACTTCATCTCTCTCCATAACCACACCTCTGCCACAACCACTGTCACTCAAGGCATTCCCCAAGGCTCCGTTCTTGGTCCCCTCCTCTTCATCATCTACATCCTTCCCCTTGGTCATATACTCCGTCACTTCAACCTGGACTTCCACTGCTATGCTGATGACACCCAGATCTATCTCAGCACCAAGTCCCCCCACCACCCCCTCTCTCCCATATCAACTCCTGCCTATCAGCCATCAAATCTTGGATGCAATTCAACTTCCTTAAATTAAACAGTAGCAAAACAGAATTTCTCCTCATTGGCTCCAAATCAATACTCACTAAAATTAACAACCCCACTCTCACTATTGACGGCACCACCGTCTCCCCATTTCCTCAGGCAAGCAACCTTGGCGTGATCTTTGACTCAACCCTCTCCCTTGAGCCTCACATCCGCCATGTTGTCAAAACATCATTTTTTCACCTCCGCAACATTGCCAAAATCAGATCCTCTCTCACACCCCCCGCTGCTGAAAGACTCATCCATGCCTTCATCTCCTCCCGACTGGACTACTGTAACTCTCTTCTCTTTGGAATCAATTCCAGCAGCATCAACCGACTCCAACTGGTCCAGAATGCAGCCGCTCGACTCATTACCCACACCAAATCCTGGCACCACATCACCCCAGTTCTCAAAGAACTTCACTGGCTTCCCATTTCCCACCGGATCACCTACAAAATCCTGGTCCTCACCTACAAAGCCCTCAACAACTTGGCCCCCCCTTATCTCACTGACCTCCTCTCCCCGTACCAACCCTCACGGTCCCTCAGGTCCACATCAGCTGGTCTCCTCTCCACTCCGAAATCAAACCTCTGCACTTTTGGAGGCAGAGCCTTCTCCAGGGCAGCTCCCAGGCCCTGGAATTCCCTCCCACAACTGGTCCGAAATTCTGAGTCCCTCACCATCTTCCAGTCCCGCCTCAAGACCCATCTCTTCACCTCTGCATACCCTTAGTCCCATGTTCCCCTCCCCTTTGCATCTCTGTCTTACTGCTCTATTTTGTTTTGTTTATTCTTGACTCTCAATGTAAAGCGACTTTGAGTCCTGAAAAGCGCTATATAAATAAAATGTATTATTATTATTATCCTGCACTTGCCTAAAAAGTTGCCAACGTGGGACAGGCCCTTGAGTCTCGAGCAAGGCCTCCAGCTTAGCACAAACTGGCAACACCCCCTCCTCTATAACCAACACAGGACCAGCTCAAGGCTGTGTGCTCAGTCCCCTGCTCTATGACCAGGACTGTACAGCCAGACCATTCCAATGCTGTCTTTAAATTTCATCGACAATACCACCGTTGTTGGACAAATAATGGGTAATGACGAGTCAGAGTACAGGAGAGAGATTGATAATCTGAGGGAATGCTGCCAATAAGACATTATTACTCCTGTTCTTCCATGTCTGCCTGGATATCCTCCAGAATGTGGTTACTGTATAGGAAGGTGGTTTACTATAGGTGAATTGATTTCCTCGTCCAGAGAGTGGCTATCAGTCACCGTTGATCCTAGGTAGGTGAATTGGATGAGTTTCCAGCTGACTCATTAGGATGATTTCAGAGGGGAGTGGAGTGCCTTGACCCATGACAACAGTTGTCTTAATACTGATTGCCAGTCGGTAATCATTGCAAGCATGAGACAGTCTGTCCATCAGCCCCTGAAGTCCTTTTCTGTTGGGGTGATGAGTGACCAATATGATCCCGATGGTTCCTCTTCCTTCTCCGCGGTGCGCCATTCCATGAGCAGTTTGACCTCCGGCACCTACCGAGGGCCCGTACATAGATACATAGATACATAGAAATTAGGTGCAGGAGTAGGCCATTCGGCCCTTCGAGCCTGCACCGCCATTCAATACGATCATGGCTGATCATCCAACTCAGTATCCCGTACCTGCCTTCTCTCCATACCCCCTGATCCCTTTAGCCACAAGGGCCACATCTAATTCCCTCTTAAATATAGCCAATGAACTGGCCTCAACTACCCTCTGTGGCAGAGAGTTCCAGAGATTCACCACTCTCTGTGTGAAAAAGTTTTTCCTCATCTCGGTCTTAAAGGATTTCCCCCTTATCCTTAAGCTGTGACCCCTTGTCCTGGACTTCCCCAACATCGGGAACAATCTTCCTGCATCTAGCCTGTCCATCCCCATAAGAATCTTGTACGTTTCTATAAGATCCCCTCTCAATCTCCTAAATTCTAGCGAGTATAAGCCAAGTCTATCCAGTCTTTCTTCACTTGTCTCGGCGGTCACTTCCGCTGCCGGGTTCGTCCTTGTTCGTGGCCACTGCGGGCCGAGTCCGGTCTTGAGCGGCTTCAATCTTCATTCAAGTCCACGGTGATCATCAATTTGTCAACAGAAACCGACATGGTAAATGGAGACAAGAATGGAGTCTTGAAGATTCCCGATCCAAACCGTTGTCTGTGCAATCCCTCCACAGATGAAATGTCCTCTCGGAGTCATGTCCTCAACCGACCTCCGGCACCCACCTTCAAACAATCTGGAGGAGATCCAGGCACCCTAAGAAATCCTACCAAGTTGTTCCTCAACAGCTTCTCCAGCGCCAGGTGTGGAAGTTCGCAGAGTACGTGAAGCAAGATTGGGTCTTCAGGATCTTCAAGCATCTGACATGCAAGTCCATGATGATCGTCAATCTTGGCCATTTCCTGTCATCAGAAACCGACCTGGTAAATGGAGATAAGAATGGAGTCTTGAGGGGTCTCGATCCAAATGTCAACTGTCCATTCCCTCCACAGATGCTGCCTGACCCGCTGAGTTCCTCCAGCAGTTTTCTGCTCCACCATCGCTGACTGCTGAGCTCTAAAAACTCATCTCCATCATGGTCTTCCACACCTGGCGCTGGAGGGCAGTTTACAGAGGATCAGCTCCACATTCCCAGGGACACCAGATCTTCCTCAACAACACAGCAGGGTCAGGTGTGATGAAGCCTCTGCGTGCCAGCCCTGGTCCATGGCCGTCTCATCAGATATTGTCCCCTGGTCAATCACAGGAAGCATGGCGGAAGTCGATGACCTCAGGAGGGGAAAGCCAATGATCCACAAACTTGTCTTCATTCATGGGACAGTGGTGAAGAAAGTTATGTTGCAATTTCCTGGGTGTCCATGTCTCTGAAGATCTGTCCTGGATGTCCTCACACATCTCCTTAACCTTGTCTCTGCTCAATCCTGTACAACTAGATCTTCAATTTCCTCATCAGCAGACCACAATCAGCACAAACAGGCAACACCTCCTTCTCTATAACCAACACAGGACCAGCTCAAGGCTGTGTGATCAGTCCCCTGCTCTATGACCAGGACTGCACAGCCAGACCATTCCAATGCCGTCTTTGAATATCACCAACGATACCACCGTTGTTGGACAAATGATGGGTAATGATGACAGGTAATGAGTACAGGAGAGAAATTGTACAGCAGTGAAGCTTGGGTGACTTTTGTTCTCAATGTCCGCAGGACCACAGAGCTATTTGTTGACCTCAGGAGAAAGCCGCAGATCCACAAACTTGACTTCATTGATGGGACAGTGGTGGAGAAAAGTACGTTCCAAGATCCTGTTTCAAGTTCCTGGGCGTTCATATCTCTGAACATCTGTCCTGGTTCCGACGCGGGTTCCATTTTGTTCTCCACATCACTCCTCGTCCGACCTCCGGCACCCACCGCGGGCCCGTCCTAGGCTGCCCACCGCCGGGTCCTCTCTTGGTCCTCACCCATTCATTTACCGTTCTTGATGTAGGTAAGTCACCCAAGCTTCACTGCTGTACAGTAACGTGTTAAACACTCACGCGTTGTAGACAGTTACCTTGGTCTTCATTGTATGTTTCCTGTTCTTCCATGTCCACTTGCTTAGTCTCCCGAAGGTGGGTGCTGTAGAGGAAGGTGGTTTACTGTACGTGAATTAGTTTACTCATCCAGAGAGTGGCTGTCAGTCACCGTAGATCCTAGGTTGGTGAATTTAAGACATTTTCCAGCGTAGTGGAGTTTATGGTGATTTCAGAGGGGAATGGAGTGCCCTGAGCCATGACAACAGTCATCTTAACGCTGATTGCTGGTCGGTCTTTGGTGCAAGTATGAAACCGTCTGTCCATCAGCCTCTGAAGTCCTTCTTCTTTTGGGGAACTGAGTGCAGCATCAGCGGGCTGGAGTTCCCTTACAAGCACAGTTCTCATCTTCATCTTGGCTTTCAACATTGCCACACTGAAGAGCATCCCATCACTTCTGGTTTGAAGATACATGTCTTCCATGCCTGTTGGGAAGGCAAAGGGCAGATCGGAAGATGCCGAACACCATGGGAGTTGGGACATACCCTTGCTTCACTCCACTTCTCATGGGGAAACTGTCCGATGTAGCTTCATCAAATTCCACTGTTGATGCATGTTCTCATGGAAGGAGGTTTAGAAGACGTGGTGGACATCTAAACTTCTCCAATAGCTGATAGAGGCCGTGTCTGCTGACGGAATCAAAAGCTTCTGTAAGATCCACAATGGGGTTAGCTGCTCTTGACATTTTTCTTGGAGTTGACGCAGGGAGAAGATCATGTCCGTTGTGGATCCAAGTCTTCGGAGGAACTTTCCCTCCGAAGACTTGCAGGAAAATGTCACTGGGCCAGATGATGAGTCAGAGCCAGACGAGTTTGACAAATTTCTTAAACGCTGTGGATTCTCACGTGCAACAGATCGCTGCCAGTTGTACTGGGAAATGTTGACAATGAAATCCCAAATGAAGATGAGATCACGGGCGGGGAAGAGGTTGTAGCTCTTTCTAGTAGTGGCTCTTAAAAGGGCCTTTGTTGGACAGAGTGAGAAATTCCGGTGCGGTCCCCACCGATGTGGCTTCATATCCGATGGTTTTACACGAACGGCTCGGGTTCCTGACATCCATTTTCTCTGTATTTGGGCTTCTGTTGCGTGCTATCCAATCCCTCTTGGAGTTGCACGGGAATCCACACCGTTTAAGAAATTTGTCAAACTCGTTCAGCTCTGACTCATCATCTGCCCCAGTGGCATTTTCTTGTGAGTCTTCGGAGGGAAACTTCCTCGCAAACAGCTGGCGACCACATCAGTCGGCAGATGTTTCATGCTTTCCCCTTCACACCGTCTGGAGGATATCCGGGGCGACAAGAAGTCCCACCAAGTTGTTCCTCAACAGCTTCTCCAGCGCCAGGTGTGGAAGGTCACATTGAACATGGAGCTAGATTGGGCTTTTGGGATCTTCAAGGATCTGTCATTCAAGTACACGGTGATCATCAAACTTGACCATTTCCTGTCGTCGGAAACCGACCTGGTAAATGGAGACAAGAATGGAGTCTTGAGGATCCCGATCCAAACTTCAACTGTCCCCTCCCTCCGCAGATGCCGTGTTCTCTCGGCGGCACGTCCTCGACCGACCAGCAGCACCCAACGAGGACCCGTCCTCGACCGACCGCCGGCACTCACACATCTGTCATGTTTGTCCCTTCAAACAATCTGGAAGAGATCCATGGCCACAAGAAATCCCACCAAGTTGTTCCTCAACAGCTTCTCCAGCTCCAGGTGTGGAAGGTCGCACAGAACGTGGAGCAAAATTGGATCTTCAGGATCTTCAATCATCTGTCACTCCAGTCCATGGTGATCATCAATCTTGCCCATTTCCTGTCATCATAATCCAACCTGGTAAATGGAGACAAGAATGGAGTCTTGAAGGGTCCCGATCAAAAAATCATCTGTCCACTCCCTCCACAGATGTAGCCTGACCCACTGAGTTCCTCCAGCAGTTTTCTGCTCCAACTTCGCTGACAGCCGAGCTCTATAAAGGCACCTTCATCATGGTCTTCCACTGAGAGCAGTTTACAGAGGATCAGCTCCACGTTCCCAGGGACACCAGATCTTACACAACAACACAGCAGGGTCAGGTGTGATGAAGCTTCTGCGTGCAAGCCCTGGTCCATGGCCTTTTTGTCAGATATTGTCCTCTGGTCAATCACAGGAAACATGGCAGATGGTCGACGACCTCAGGACGGGATAGCTGATGATCCACAAACTTGTCTTCATTCATGGGACAGTGGTGGAGAACGTTATGTTGCAAGTTCCTGGTTGTCCATATCTCTGAAGATCTGTCCTGGGTCCAGCACATCAGTGTAATCACACACAACACTTATGACCACCTCTAAGCTTTCGTAACATCCACAAAGGCGATGAACATGGGGTTTGCTGCTCTTGACATTTTCCTTGTATTTGACGCAGGGGGAAGATCATGTCCATTGTGGATCTATCTCCATGGAAACCGCATTGTGCCTCAGGTCAGCGAGTCTGTGCAGTCTTTGCAGGATCACTCTGGCAAAGGCCTTTCCTGTAACACTCAGTAGTGAGATGTCCCTGTAGTTGGTGCACTCCCTTGTTCTTGTACAATGTGACGATGTTGGTGTTACGCAGAAACTGCTCAGTCCGTCACAGGTGATGATCCCTTCACCATCAAAGGGATCTGCAGGAGATGCTACCTGCAAAAGGCAGCTAATATCAAAGACCCACAATGCCCTACCACAGAAAAACTAACAGAAGCAGGGAAACTGACCTCCATGTTTAAGAGCAGCTTCTTGCCAGCAATTACAAGCCTCTCGAACACTGCACAACATGAACCACAACGATGAGATATTATGGACTGCGTAATTTGCTGCCCGACAGATGTTTTTACACTAGCATTTAATTCATAATTTCCTGGATTTTTATTTTATTAGTTATCTGTGTGTTATTGCACTACGCTCCCATTATTTTTGTTCAGAAGCCCCAAAAACGTGACCTCCAGGTTCAGGAACAGCTTCCCAGCAACCATCAGGCTCTTGAACACTGCCCAACACAAACCACATCTGTGAACTGTGAAGAACTATGGACTGAGTCTTTGGTTGCATTACAGACATGTTTACAGTAGTATCGTGAGTATAAATTTACTGAAATGTAAATGAATGCCTTTTTGTGTGTTCCAACATAGGCTGTTAATCTACAGCAAGAAATACACCCCCCCCCACTCCCACATCCCCCTCCCCCACACACACCATCCCCCCCACCCACACCCCTCCCCCACCCCCCCCCACTCACAACCCCTCCCCCCCACACATACACCCCTCCCCCACACACACCGCACGCCCACACCTCACGCCAGCCCACCCCCCACCACTGCCCACACACCGCCCCTTTTCATCCCAACAAAGCTCGCTGCCCCCCTCCCTCCCCTCCCCTCCACACACATCCCTCCCCCACACACTCCTCCCATACACAACGCCCGCCCACACACACCCCGCCCAACACAACCCAAGAACTCTGCACTTACATCCTCCTCACAGTTCACACTGCCACCCAGCTTTGTGTCAATTGCAAATTTGCTAATGTTACTTGTAATCCCTTCACCTAAATCATTAATATATATTGTAAATGCATACACACATAAAAAAAACATACACACCTACGAACTTTTTATAGGGGGACAATCGAGGGCACATTAACCTACGGCATCACTTCCTGGTTCGGGAGCTGCAAGGCGTACGAACGGCACCAACTAGACAGGATTGTGAAGACCGCCAGCAGGATTATTGGTGCTCCACTCCCTTTCCTGCTGGACATATACAGGAAGAGATGTATCAGCAGAGCCATCTCCATCATCAAAGACCCCTACCACCCATCCCATCACATATTCTCCATCCTGCCATCTGGGAAGAGGTACCGGAGCATTAGGTGCAAAACCAGCAGGATGCTCCTCAGCTTCTTCCTGCAGGTTATAAGACTGATAAACGGACTTTGTCCCCTGCCAAAGTATCGTGCACCAACCACCAACCTGGACACACGGCAGCAGAGCCACTGTCATGCCGCTGCCGATCGGAACGCCTGTTGATGTTTAGTAGAGTAGAGTGTTAATTTGTTCATGATATATGTATTTTTACTTCTATTTATTTTTTACTGCACACTGAAATGGACACTGGTTGAGGAACGTTTTTTTGTTTCCTCTGGGTATGCGAATACTCAGGAAATGACAATAAAGATATACAATACAATATACAATACAATAAATAGCTGTGGTCCCAGCACCGAGCCTTGCAGTACCCCACTAGTCACTGCCTGCCTTTCTGAAAAGGACCCGTTAATCCCTACTCTTTGTTTCCTGTCTGGCAACCAATTTTCTATCCATGTCAGCACTCTGCCCCCAATACCATGTGCCCTAATTTTACCCACTAATCTCCTATGTGGGACCTTATCGAATGCTTTCTGAAAGTCCAGGTACACTACATCCATTGGCTCCAGAAGATTAGTAAAGCATAATTTCCCCTTCGTAATTCCATGCTGACTCGGACCGATCCTGTTAAGGGCCAGTCTCACTTGGGAGACATTTTTGGCGACAGCCTGACGTGGTTGTCTCCTCGTGGTCGGATCGTGACGCGGTGTGACGCATGTAGTGACGTGCAGTGTCTCCCTATGGCCCCTTGATTTTGAACATTTTCAAAATCCTGGGGCAACATCTGGGTGTCTCATCATGTCGTGCGCCCTGTCACACGCTGACGTATGCTGTCCTGCGGGTGACCCCCGGTTAGGGTTAGGGTAAGGGACCACAGATGGGCTGTAAAATATTCTTCCTTCAATGCATCGATTTTAAACATTCATATATAAAATTAATACAATAAAATTAATTGTGCAAATAAAAAGATGTCTGAGTCGTTCAGTTTTATTTACAGATGTATTGGTCCGCTTCCAGATCCAATCACTCAGTTTTCAACTGTACCCAGTTGAACAGCCCGCTTATACTCATACCAAGCCTATCAACCTAGAGTTAGGGTTAGCATTAGGGTTAGATTTACGGTTAGGGTTAGGATTAGGGTTATGTCTAGTGTTAGGGTTAGGGCACGGGTTTGTATAAATTGTCCCTAGTGTGTGTGGAATAGTGTGCGGGTATTAACTGTTGGCAGGCTGGGTTCACAATGGGGGCATCGGGGAAAATGTGGGGGGGGGGGTTGGAGAATGGGAGAAGGGAGAGAGAGGGGTAGAAGGGGAGAAGAGTGGAGCGGGGAGAAGGATGAAGAGGGGAGAAGAAGAGGGGAGAGGAGAGTGGGGAAGGGTAGGGAGTAGTGGAGAAGGAGGGATGGGCCAGGAGAGGGGAAGAGGGTGGTGGAGGGGAGAGGGGAGTTCAGTCTACACTCATTGAATCCATCCCTGTGAAAAGTTAGAAACAGTGATTGGCTCTGAAGCGGACCAATACATCTGTAAATAAAACTGAACGACTCAGACATCTTTTCATTGGCACAATTGATTTTATTGTATTAATTTTAATATATTAATGTTTAAAATCCATGCATTGAAGGAAGAATATTTTACAGCCCATCTGTGGCCCCTAACCCTAACCCTGATCCTAACCCTGATCCTAACCCTAACCGGGCGTCACCCGCAGGACAGCGTACGTCAGCGTGTATGTCGTACAACTTGACGGTTTTACGGACGCGTCACTGATGCTCGCAGTCGCCGAAAAAATGGCAAAGTGGGACAGGCCCTGTACTGCTATCCAAATGTGCCACCATTTCATCTTTTATAATTGACTCCAGCATCTTCCCCACCACCGATGTCAGGCTAACTGGTCTATTATTCCTTTTTCTCTCTCCTGTCTTTCATAAATGTGGGATAACATTAGCTCCCCTCCAATCCTCAGTCACATCAGTTTACCAACACCATTTCCTGCCTAATGTGGATTTCCTTCAGTTCCTCAGTCACCCCAGATCCTCTGGCCACTAGTACATCAGGAAGATTGTTTGTGTTCTCCTTACTGAAGACGGATCCAAAATACCTGTTCAACTCATCTGCCATTTCCTTGTTCCCCATAATAAATTCACCCTTTTCAGTCTTCAAGGGTACAACTTTGATCTTAACTATTTTTTTCCTCTTCAAATAACTAAAGAAGCTTTTATTATCCTCCTTTATATTTTTGGCTAGCTTACCTTTGTACCCCCCCCCCCCACCGCAGCCCCCTCCCCTCGCACCCCCCACCACCACCACCCCTCTCCCTCCTCCCACTTCCTCCTTCCCCCACACACACCTCACCCCCACACCCACCCCTCCCCCACACCCCCCTCCCCCACACACCCCCTCTCCCACACACCCCCACTCCCCTCCTCCCATGCTCCCTCCCCTCCCCCAAACACACCCCACTAGTCACTGCCTGCCATTCTGAAAGGGACCCGTTAATCCCTACTTTGTTTTCCTGTCTGCCAACCAATTTTCTATCCATGTCAGCACTCTACCCCCAATACCATGTGCCCTAATTTTGCCCACTAATCTCCTATGTGGGATCTTATCGAATGCTTTCTGAAAGTCCAGGTACACTACATTCACTGGCTCTCCCTTGTCCATTTTCCTAGTTACATCCTCAAAAAAATTCCAGAAGATTAGTAAAGACTGATTTCCCCTTCTTAATTCCATGCTGACTCGGACCGATCCTGTTAAGGGCCAGTCCCACTTGGGAGACTTTTTGGCGACAGCCTGAAGAGGTTGTCGCGTTGTGGTCGGGTCGTGACTCGGTGTGACGCATGTAGTGACGTGCGGTGTCTCCCTGTCGCCCCTGGATGTTGGAATGTTCAAAATCCAGGGGCAACATCTGGGTGTCTCATCATGTCGTGCGCCCTGTCACACGCTGACGTATGCTGTCCTGCGGGTGACCCCCGGTTAGGGTTAGGGTAAGGGTCCACAGATGGGCTGTAAAATATTCTTCCTTGCATGCATCGATTTAAACATTCATATATAAAATTAATACAATAAAATCAATTGTGCAAATAAAAAGATGTCTGAGTTGTTCAGAATTATTCACAGATGTATTGGTCCGCTTCCAGATCCAATCACCCAGTTTTCAACTGTACCCAGTTGAAAAGCCCACTGCCTCTGGGGGTTTGGAGAGACAATTGGAATAGAGATCTGCCCTCTGGGACAACTCGTGGCCAACAGTTTAGTTCCCATGAGCAGGCAGAAACTGGGGGTTCGATCCCAACCGCTGGGGCCCCTGTATCACATTTAGTTCAGAGATACAGTGCCCTTCGGCCCACCGAGTCCGCACCGACCAGCGATCCCCCGCACACTGTCCCACACACGCCAGGGTCAATTTATATATATACCAAGCCTGTCAACCTAGAGTTAGGGTTAGGGTTAGTGTTAGAGTTATGGTTAGGGTTAGGGCTCGGGTTTGTATAAACTGTCCCTAGCGTGTGTGGGATAGTGTGCGGGTATTTGCTGGTCGCAGGCTGGGTCCACAAATGGGGGGCATCGGGAAAAATGGTGGGGGGGGGGGGGTTGGAGAATGGGAGGAGGGAGAGGGGGAGAAGGGGATGAGAGGGAGGGGGGGAGTGACGAAGGGGAGAAGAGTGGAGCGGGGGGAAGGGAGGAAGAGGGGGTAAGGGAAGAAGGGGGGAGAGGGGAGGGGAGAAATGTAGGGGGGGTTAGTGGAGAAGGAGGGATGGAGCAGGAGAGGGGGTAAGAGGGGGGTGGAGGGGAGAGGGGAGTTCAGTCTACACTCACTGAATCCATCCCTGTGAAAAGTTAGAGACGGTGATTGGATCTGGAAGCGGACCAATACATCTGTAAATAAAACTGAACGACTCAAGACATCTTTTCATTTGCACAATTGATTTTATAGTATTAATTTTAATATATTAATGTTTAAAATCCATGCATTGAAGGAAGAATATTTTACAGCCCATCAGTGGACCCTAACCCAGACCCTGGCCCGAACCCTAACCTTAACCGGGCGTCACCCGCAGGACAGCATACGTCAGCGTGTATGTCGTACAACTTGACGGTTTTACCGGCGTCAGTCCCTGACGCTCGCAGTCGCCGAAAAAAATCACAAAGTGGGACAGGCCCTGTACTGCTATCCAAATGTGCTGCTATTTCATCTTTTATAATTGACTCCAGCATCTTCCCCACCACCGATGTCAGGCTAACTGGTCTATAATTCCGTTTTCTCCCGTCTTTCTTAAATGTGGGATAACATTAGCTACCCTCCAATCCTCAGTCACATCAGTTTACCCAACACCATTTCCTGCCAAATGGGGATTTCCTTCAGTTCCTCAGTCACCCCAGATCTTCTGGCCACTAGTACATCAGGAAGATTGTTTGTGTCCTCCTTCGTGAAGACAGATCCAAAATACCTGTTCAACTCATCTGCCATTTCCTTGTTCCCCATAATAAATTCACCCTATTCAGTCTTCAAGGGTACAACTGTGGTCTTAACTATTTTTTCCTCTTCACATACCTAAAGAAGCTTTTATTATCCTCCTTCGTACACCCCCACCCACTTTCTCTCCCTCCCCACACGCACACCCTCCCCAACACCCCCTTCTCCATCCCCCACCTCCTCCTTCCCCTCCCCCCCACACACCCCCCCCACCGACACCCCCTCTCCATCCTCCCACATCCTCTCTCTGCCCGCACTCCCACCCCCTCTCCCACAGCCCCCACCACACACACACACCCTCCCTCACCACACCCCCTCCCACCACACCCCTCCCCCACACACCCCTCCCCCACACACCCCTCCCCCCCACCACACCCCCTACCCCACACACCCCCTCCCAAACACCCACTCCCCCACCACACACCCCCTCCCCCACACACACCCCCCTCCACAACACACTCCCCCACTCACAAAGCCATCTCACCCCGACCCACACACCCACGCCCACAACCACCCCCACCCTCCCTCGCACGCCCCCTCCAGCTAACAATGTTTCCTGCACTCCTCCCCCATCCCCCCCACACACACCCCGCCAACACCATTTTCAGTCTTCAAGGGTACAACTTTGGTCTTAACTATTTTTATCCTCTTCAAATACCTAAAGAAGCTTTTACTATCCTCCTTTATATTTTTGGCTAGCTTACCTTCGTACCCAAACCCCACACCCCCTCCACCACAGCACCCTCCCCCCGCACCCCCCACCACCCTTCTCCCTCCTCCCACTTCCTACGTCCCCCTGTACTCCCTCCCCCTCCCCCACACACACCTCCCCTCCCACATCCTCCCTCTCCCACACGCACCCCACCAACACAACACAAGAACTCTGCATTTACAAACTGAGACTTAAAAAATGGCACCAAACCTGGCCTTTGTCTACTGTCTCAATGTACTACTGTTATACACTTGTACCGTATCCGAGATTCTTATTTAAGATTTGTCATAGTATTATGTATGGTGATACGTATTAAAATTTATACAGAAATGAATTTCACTTCAGCTCAGTAAATATGACTAATAAAGAACCATTGGACATTTATAAGCACAGTTCTTACCTTGGTCTTGGCTTTCAGCATTGCTAGAATGAAGAGGTTCCCGTTGCTTCTAGTGTGAAGATACGCTCCTTCTGTGTCAGTCGTGACGACAAAGGACAGAGGGCAGATAGGAAGATGCCGAACAGCATGGGAGCTGGGACACAACATTGCTTCAATAGGCAATAGGTGCAGGAGTAGGCCATTCGGCCCTTCGAGCCAGCACCGCCATTCAATGAGAGCATGGCTGATCATCCACAATCAGTACCCCTTTCCTGCCTTCTCCCCATATCCCCTTGACTCCTCTATCTTTAAGAGCCCTATCTAGCTCTCTCTTGAAAGTATCCAGAGGACGGGCCTCCACCGTCCTCTGAGGCAGAGAATTCAACAGACTCACAACTCTCTGTGTGAAAAAGTGTTTCCCCATCTCCGTTCTAAATGGCTTACCCCTTATTCTTAAACTGTGGCCCCTGGTTCTGGACATCCCCAACATCGGGAACATGTTTCCTGCCTCTAGCGTGTCCAAGCCCTCAATAATCTTATATATTTCAATGATCCCCTCTCATCTTTCTAAATACTAGAGTATACAAGCCCAGTCGCTCCATTCACGCAGCATATGACAGTCCCGGCATCTCACGAATTAACCTTGTGAACCTATGCTGCACTCCCTCAATAGCA